>JBDJHY010157308.1:0-12706 GCA_039654485.1 Withania somnifera
AGGACCACAGGTCAATTCTTGGGATTGAGTTTTCACATGAATTTAACTTTGAAATATAGGCCTCTATCTTCACCTCTTTACTCGTATATCATGTTATCTAGTTTTGAGTTTTCTCGGGTTATTTTGATGTAGTTCGGTCTTTCATCCATGCTTTTGAGGACATACATCAGTGTCCATGTATGCTAAGCATACTTTTCCTTTAGACTAGACTACTGTAGGTTACTTGTATGGTGTGTCCAGCTGTGTGGGATGGTTCATTGGTTTGTTATTTTCTCTCATTGATCTTTTTCTGTTTTTAGCTGCTTTGAGTGTCCTATTACCGAAGGTAGAGGGCCTTTGGCTGTGTGTGAGAGTTTTGGCCCATCTGACATTGTCCATGGACCTTGGTGCCTGTGTGTGCCATATTATTACCATGCAAGGTGTGTGCTAAGCTAATGGCTTATGGCCTATCCAAGGCTGAGTTGAGAGCACTTTATTTATAAATATGTTGCCCGTGTTATCCATTATTTTTGCATCTTCTTTGTGAATAGTGGGTGGGACCCGATGTTGGTTAAGATAGTAATATTTAATAGAGATGTAAATGGGATTTTCTAAGCTATGAATAAATTGTATGCGCTTTTGATTATTTAACCTCCACGACCGCAATTCTATGGAGCTATTTTTATACTTATGAATGGACTAAGGCTTTTACATACTTATATGTACCTTTATGTATTGATATCCAGGGTGGGACCTCAATTTTTTTAGTTAAGAGCAGGTATTTGGGGATGGGACATCCCCTGCTCATTCGTGAGTTGTTGCACCGGGGGTTCAATCTCCAGTGTTTAGTTGAGAGTTGTTATTTAGAGGTGGGACCTCCCAAATTAGGTTAAGAGACAATATTATTATTCTTTACTTCTACCCTTCTTTTTCAATTCTTCGTGCTGCTTGTCCCATTCGGGCCTATTAGAGAGGTCATGTTCGACCCTTATTTGGTCTGTTTGTACCTGCCGGCGGGATTAGGCATCAGGTAGGTTTTATTTATTTCTTTTATGCTTGTAACCAATGTTCTTATGGGAGTCTTTTGGGTTGTGTATCTATATTTACCTATCTTTCCTAGTTTGTTAATGTATCCATTAGTCGTATATCTTGACTCTGTTTTTGCTCAACTGGAGCCCAGGTATGCCGTATGTATTAGTTTCTCGGTACTATGCGGTAGATAGTTCTGCTGTTGTAGAGAATTACATAGATCGACCACCTAATTGGTTCACTTCTCCTTACTATACTAAGTCTGTTACCATTAGTTTGGCTAGTTTTCATTGTCTAGTTATATTTTATTATTGTGTTCTTCCCCTTATTATCTTGTTTACCTTCCTCAACATTGCTTTACTTTAGCGTAGTCTTAGGAAGGAAAGGTGGTTGAAAGAAGAGTAGTTGTAGTTAGTCTAATTAAGAGATAACCATCAGTATTTGAACAAATAAAAAATTCAATGATAAAAAACGAATCATTCTAGACTAGGAAGGAATATCAGATATCCATAGTGCATCAAGTTATAATACCATAGAGCACAAGGAAGGGAGTTGATTTGGAAGATTTCATAGATCAAAATACCATTCCTCTTATAGTTAAAAATGAGTAGGTATTACATTTTTTGACATATGTGAGGGCTTCATTTCACCTATGAAAATGCTGAATTAAGGATTGCGAGAAAGGCCTATCAATCAACTAATTAGTGCTAAATAGGACTTGTGCACGATCGATAAGTACTCTATTAGAAAATTAAGAATCCAATAAGTGAAATTCTAGATTAACATAACGTATACATTCAGTTTTCAATAGGATAAGTCCATGTAACATTAGCTTATATTATATAATGTTACCTTAGGACCTCTTTTTTTATGTTCTCCTAAACTACATGAGCATACATGATAAGGTTTAAACATAGAAAAGTAAGGTTAGATATCACCCAGGATATTCACACATGAGTAATTATAAGTCTTATGGCCTCAAAATGATTTCTACAAGTAACTAAGTTAGTCTAACAACATGATTCTAGATGGTATACGAACACAACTTGTTGACTAATAGGAAGATAAAACACGTATAAGAACAAATATCACCTTCATACTTTGGACCTTATAGTACAATTTTCAACTTTTTTTCAGGGAAAAGAACTTTGAGAGAAGTTTTCAAAGGCATTCCATGCCCTATGTCCCTTATCCCATAGAATACAAACCTTTGGTTTCATAAGAGGTAGTTTTAACCCCGTCTCAAACTACACTCCTCTCCATAAGGATTCTCCTAAGATATTAAATTTAAATATATAAGTAAGAAAAAGATTTTACATCAAACCTTATCCAATCAATATATTATAAGTCTTCTCGCTTGTTTACATTCGCCTAAGTTCCTTATAAATGCAAAGGTAGGTATGAGGCAAACAATTTTGAAGACGTTTTAACCTATAATTAAGAAAGTAAAAAAACCAAAGACCTTTATGGATCATTTATGATAAATATCATACAATATAGATTTAAAACAAAAGGACGACATGGGATGAGGGAGTTTAACTTATGACTTAAAAGGTGTGAAAAAGGGTATTTTAAGACCAACTTGGGACACAGAATAGATGGCATAAGACTACTGCCCCTACCCTTCAAGTCATTATAGGTACTTTCCGTTTATAAAGATAAAGTATATATTTGAAAAGATCTTGGAAAGTAGAACTGATGGATGATGTGTCGGAACTGGCTGAACTAGATAACCTGGCGGAGCAGCGAAAGGAATTGTAGAAAAAGCTTATATCCTTAAAGTTGATGCACCGACGACTTACCACTGGGCAGACGTCTGTGCCTCCTCTATAGGAGGCCCCCCATAAGCACTGAGTAACAACAAGAGAATTGTACATATATCTGGAGTAGATGGCGCAACTGCTCCTAGAATAGGTGCTACATGCACTTTTGGGGTATCTGAAGTTGAAATCAAAATAATCACCCCATAGGTTATGTAATAGGAACTGGAGCTACATCCTTAGCCATTGCGTCATATAATGCTTTGTACGTGGAATCTATGGAATAATAAAGACCATAAATGAGATTTTTTTTAAAAGTATCGAGGATATACTTATGACAGAAGATTAAAAAAAAGTGTCACGTTCCTACATGGAAACACAGCCTCCTGATGATAATCACAAGAATATTCGCGCCAATTTACAGGAATCTACTAGATATAGGCTCTGTACACTAAAACAAGACGAAACCTAGGGATCTGATACAATGTTGTGCCTAATTTCTTTGATCATGATGGCACCTACTATCCTATTAATAGGATAACCATCCCTAAAGACCGAATCCAAAGCAGAGGGATACTATGCTAATAGTGGAACTCATAATTACAAGTAATCATAATAAATAGAAAAGACATAGAATTAGAATAAAGGAATGATACAATAGAATAAATAAAACCCCACCCGGTATTAATGTATATAAATAAAGTGCCCATAAGTCCAAAGTACAATTAAAAGTTGATTGTGCAAGCATGTCTCTAAATATAAAAACAAGACAAAATAAAAGTTGAATAGAGTAGGAACAACTGGACGATAAAGGTCACTTTGTACCTCTAAAATAAACTATGAGGGTGTACGAATGAAAATTCGTGAACCAATATAAGACGCTAGTACTCGAATCTTCACTAGGGTAACACAAGTGCAGTATAAGTATAAGTCGCCGAAGCAACCAATACCAAGTATTCTTCGGGGGTCCACTAGGCACACAACAAACATAACAACAATAAATAACAAGAATGTAAAGAGTTAAGCTCACAGAAGAATGAGATATAACATAGAAGCTAATTACTAAGATAGGAAGCAAAGAGATAGATAGAGCATCAAATCACTAGCTAAAACATCAATCAGGATAACAGGTAAGAAGGATAAAGCATTCCCAGGGTCCTTGCAGCAATACATAAATAATAATAGTAAGTGGATAAGAATGAAAAAATTCGGCAACAAGGGGATCATGGGAGGTTTATCAGTAACCACACAATACATGAAGGGGATGATAAAGAAAACAACAAAATGCACAAATAACCCAAAAGTAAGAAGGTCCAAACATAAGGACTATAACTTGATTAAAATGTAAATATAGAAACGTAATAAGTAAATTAACACTTCCAAACCCCCAGAAGAATGGAAGTGTACATAGCTGTCACATGCACCTGTAAGTATCCCATACTACTGGGGTACACATAAGCAAACAAGTACAGAAAAGTAACACAGCTGCACAAATGTCACTGTTCCTGTGTGCGTTCCTCCTCTAGTACCCATAGCCCGACAGGAAACACCCATGGATGATCTAAACCATGTGTATCCCTAATCTGACCTATAAGCCTCTTCTAGTCTCACGTAGCCCAGAGGCAGGGTCCATGGAGGTAAGCCCATAATTTACAAATCTCTAATGTCGTAGTAATCTAACATCCCAATATCACAGTGTCTGAGGGAGTCTTATAATCTGGCATACAATGCCTTAGTATAATAGTCTTATTGTGATGTAAAATTGGCTGCACAAGGCACCATGCACCTAAATTTAATAATATCACAAAGTTTGTAAAATCAATGAGCAATATAAGTATAGAAAAGTTGTACTCACTGGCCACACAAAGACAGAATAAAGTACCAACAGTTGTACTCACTACCTAGTGAAGTCGGACTCAAGTCCCAGCATGAGTAGTAAATGATATTACCCGGTGCTACGCTGTGAAGCCTTGTATAAATCAGTGGAAAAAGGGTAGTACCAGGTGCTTGATACACAACCAATTCTAAATCAAGTAAAAGATCCATCAACTTATATTATTATCAGGAATTTACACATTATTACAATTTATATTGTTTTTATTAATATAATAGGCTACTATCCTCCACTACTTAACAATAAAAATTGTGATTGGTGATATGGGCCCCAATACAAAATGCACTCTCACAACAGAGCCTCCCGATCTTTAGTAGTATGCATGCAACAACACAAAAAAATTTATAGCTAGCATATGCCCTCCAGAGGCTCAACTAAGCTACAACTAGCAACACAACACACAAGACTAAACTCTAGGGAAAAACTCAATATTAAACCAATTAAATAATGTTCGACTACTCCAGAGTCACCCTACAACCATCATAAGGCCAATACTAGGTAACAAACACCGTATCACATAAAATTCCAATTGGGGAAAAGAAAGGAAAGATTGAAAAAGTAGTCCAAGTACACAATAATAACATATAAAACCCAACCCACAGATAAAATTTTGTACAATTATGTATCCTATACGCCTAGAGAAATCCTTATGGAGCCTACCTATTGTCCGACGACTAGTGTACCAGAACCTCAAAATATTAGCCTAATTGATTGAAAATGGCCTCGTACAGCACTACAATTAATAAAATTTGAAATTATGAATCAATACATGTCTAACGAGAGTAATTATACTAAATTTTAGACTAGGCTAAAAGTAAAGAATATAACAGGACCACAAGCCCGCTGTTGGACCCAAAAATAAACTTCACCATTTGGCCTTTGACATTACCAAGAACCCATGCTTAAAAAATGTTCATGATTCAGGTGCGGGAAGGAGCTCAAACTTCTCAATCAAGTATTTATCAAAGGTGTAAAATGTTGCATAATGCAAAAAGCAAAAATAGAAGAAGTGCATACCAGGAATTGAAATGTAATGTTATCACAGAGAGAAACCTAAATAGAAGCACAAGAGATAAGAAACTCCATATTGGAAAATACAAGAAAAGTCATCAAGGCTTAACTTAGGGGAAACAATGATAGAAACCACCATTTTTATAAAATTCATGAAGTATTATTTACCAAAGAGGGGGGAGGAAAGGATAACCTTCTAGGAAGTCCCCCAAAACCTCTTAAGGATTTTCCAACACAAAACCGCCACTAAAAGAGAGAAAAACTGAGGGAAATATGGATGAAATATTATGAAATATTAAGGAGGACAATGATATACTGTCGGGTTGCATATCATCATGATCGCATGGAATAGGGGTTGTGATCGCATGCTGAAGAATTATTGGTTATCACGATCGCATGGATTAAGGCTACGATCAAGCAAAAGAGAATGTCAGGAGCTCGGGATCACATAAAACAACATCTCAAGCATGATAAATAAAGGAAAAACAAAGCTTCAAGAATGCATAGAGGATATCCGGTTTTCCAATAAAGAACCCAACCTGCACAAATTGTAGGCTTTGATGGCAGTTCAACAAAGAAAATAAAAGGCTTTGAACACCATTCATAATGCATCCAGCATCCAAATTATGCAAATGAACTATGCACAGACACCTGAAATGACATTTCAAATTCAAATGTAGAGTCGAAATAGGAATACGAGGTTAATTAAGGGAATTATTTACAAAGTAAAAAAATTCCAACCAATGCTTCAAAAACTCAATGAAATCCAAGAAAGAAAACCAAGATCCTCGCTAGCCTAAAGTTACCATTTTAGAGTTGATGGAAGCATCAAAATCCCAGTTTGACACTTCGGTCATCCCACACTAAGTGCAAGCCCATTTTTAACTTAATATAAAATAAAGTTCCACAAAATATACCACACTAAAAAAGAAGACCCCAAAATACGAACTGAAGGTCCAACTAGACAAAAGTCAACATTTGGAGCTAACAGTACTATTAGCATTCTATTCCGAGCATGTCTTGAAGAAAATTTGACAAAAGTCAGTGAGTACCTAATTTTAGGCTCTAAAATAAGCAAAGTGAGATAAATCTCAACTATGTATCCACGGAGCCAAATTCCCGATCCCATTAGGTCAGAAATGACCTAGGGTGGTTACTAAAAAGCTCTAGAATACAAGATAACATACTAGACACCAAAATAACTGTAAGGGTTGTTATACATCACCATCTCATGCAATACTAAGGATGATCCACCTAAATTTTCCAATGTGTTGTAAGGGTTTGATTACATCTTACTTAAACAAATGTCATGGTATGGCTCGCCATTTTTTTATATATGATTTTTTTCATATGTGTAATACTTCACTTCTAATATATCTAATAAAGAATATTCATGAAGTGGAATAGTATATGTTAGTCGTCCATGTAGCATGTGCTAAATCAGGTCTTTAAAGATACTAAGTATGAATATCATTATGAATACTTCTAATAAGAAGCATTTTGCACATCGTCTCCTTATACGACTCGTCAAGATAACCATATCGAGGTAACAACTTCAATAATAAAGAATTGTACAACATATTCCTTCAGTCTACTTTCCTTATATGACTTGCCAATATAACCCAATTGAGACTAAACATTCGGTCAAGAAAATTAGTACACCATATGCGTTCAGTCTCCTTGAGAATACCACGACTACTGTAATCACCCTCTAGGCTATTTTTATAGTTTCCATGTGTTTTTATGCTTTAGATCTTTCTTTTAATTTTCCAAAGTTATTTATGACTGGAGTCTAGTAGATTGATTTCCTTATAGTTCATTTATGTTTTATGCCATGTTTCATATTTTAGAGCTTTAAACCTTAAAAACATCAATTAAAGATGTGCTTGAATTAAAATTGTGACAGTTTTGTTAGCTTGCAAATGTGGATGATGTTCTTTCTAGAGCCTTTGTCATGTTCACAGAGCTTTTAGTTTAGTTTTAATTCATTAGAACATATAGCAGCTAGCTTAGAGCTAAAAGTTTGACTTTGGTAAACTTTAAAATTTTTGGGAATCATATTTGAATTCTGATAATTGCATAAACTTTTGAACCTCTAGACTACATTAGTAGGACTTTTAGTTTGATTCCTAAGGCTATCAAGCTCATTTTTGGTGCTCGATTGGATTTCTAGTTATTAAGTTTAAAAATTGTCTACTTCGATTAGTATTTCAGTGAAATAACCTCGAATTGTTCGTCATTTCCATTTAGTCCAAAGTATCATTTCCAAGAGTGTACCATATCCGCTTTCAAAATCATTCTAAGGGGTTTACAAAGGATTTTAGACTTTGTGGTTTTTCATGGTACTGCTGCGGGGCTCAGGTCTTCTTTCATTAAGGTATGAGTAACCTTCCCTTCACATTTACAGTAGGTACCCCATATTTATGAAAAAGACCCAGGTCGGATACTTTCTTGGTAATCATTGAGAATCCATTACATTTGATTGTGTCGGACCCAGGACACCTCGCATTTGCAGCTAGCCCCTGCATTTGCAAAGAACGGGATAGCAACATATACATTACTTTTCCATATTTTTTATGTTCTTTTTCCATTTCTTTCTACCATTATTGAGCTTTGATCTTTGGAGTGATTGTGGGTTTTTAAGTCTAATATAGGGGAGTTGGGTTTTTTCTTCATGATAAATTTTTGAGCTGTATCACATAAGTTTCTAACCTTAGACCTGTTAAGTTCTATAGTTGAATCTTATTTTTTTCCTCTTTCTTTTAGGGATATTTGAAAACAAATTTACACTCCAATTCCACTCATATTCTAAGCATGGATTACCGATTTTACAAAGTACCACATGGCAAGTTCAATTGCTGGATTTTAATAGTAACATCCATATACCATTTTGATCTGAATTGTAGCCCGGGGTAGCATTTTGAAATATGAGTCTTAACTTTATTATATCGATGAGTTAAGCCTTGTTTTTTATAGTGGAGCATAATTTAGAGGTTACTTATGAAGGAAAGGCTCTAGCGTAGTTATTGTGAGAGTTATTTTTGACCTTCGGGTAGGTTGATGCTTACCTACTTATAGATTGGCTTGTATTAGGTATAAATATGATAATTTGAAAATTTTTATAAGGAATTTTAGATTTGATTATTCTTTCCTAGAGTATTTATGATTTTATCTACCTATTAAGGGACTTAGAATAGTGTTTTTATTTTAATTAATTAGCTTGTTAATTTTGTCCCTTTAAGCTTAGTTTAGGGTTCATAGTACTAATTTGTTTTAGTTCATAATCTTTATCCTAGGGTATGTCTTACTGTAGGTTGGGCTCCTTGGGCTTTTTGGTATGCCTTAATATCTTTAATTTGATCATTTACCCTAGATAGTTTTCCTAACTTAATGTTGTGGTTTTGGTTTTCTTTGATTTTCATGCATGGATTAGATATTTGGGAGGCTGATGTCTTATTTATCTCATTCTGCTAGTTTTGGCCACATACTCATGATACATTGGAATTTGTACCTAAAATATTTTTGTTCAAAAAAGTAATTTTCATGAAGACCGTAATTGAAGTTTTGTTTTAAAAAGAAAATGAGTTATTCTTGTCCGATTTCAAGTTTGGGCACTTGGCATAGACACTTTACATATTTTAGTCCGAATACGAGTCTAGGAAAAAATATATTTTTTTATTCCCCAGAGATACAAGTGTTGCAAAAGGAGTATACGAAAGAGGATAACATATATGGTTTGAGTACTTCTTAGGTTCTGCCTTCGTGAGCCTTGAGTGTCGGTCGAGGAATATGTTGCGCTATTGAGGATAGGATTCATATCCCATAATATCTCATAGCATCCTTTTGTGTTATTTGTATCCATTGTGCTTATAGGGGTGGTTGGGTTTTGTTTATTTTGTTTATACTTTATAGGATAATGGGGATCCAGTTAGGATATAGTTTGAGCTTTTTATTGAACTTGTTGATTAGAGTTATTTTTTTTTCTCTACGGGTTAATACTGTACTATTATAATATACTCCCAGTTTTCTTTTACTCTATAATCTTATTAATGCAATGATGACTGAGGCAACACACTTGTACTTTCAGGTTAGTGGTATGTTACATTCTCTATGTCTAGATTTTACATGTTGTGTTCTTTTTTTCCTTCTAACTTTACATTCAATTAGATTAATATTTAATTGTATTTCTATCTTATATGAGCCCAGTTATCCTATATTCCCTATTATGTACTCATGGTCTGTGATAATCACTCTACACTTTTGCTGTTTTTTTTAGGCAAATATAGATCTTATTTTCAATTGATGAACTTCCTCATGCAGAGCTACTGGATCAAGGATATACCATGAGCCATTACCGACAATAGTTGATTCATTGCCTTCTTCTTTTTGGCTAATCTTTGTTATATTTAGAGACAGTTTTATTTATATTATATCGTTAGTACTCCTAATGTTCGTAGCAGCTCTTGTATTTATTGGTACCAATTCTTTTGAGTTTTGTGTATATTTTTTTACCTTTTATTTTATTTTATATTTCTCTAGTTAGTTCATTTCTGTTATATTTGATGTATGTTTTTTAGGCTGTTATCCCTATTTTTGTTTTCTATTTCCTCTTATTAGCCCACTACTTATCATTCTAGATCTAGGGGTTGGTGTTGCATCCAAATGCACATGCAAGTGTACGCGATCGTACAAGTAATATAGTGGCTCTTGCGAGCCGAATGTCGAACATAGGGACTTGCTAGTTTGGCTAAATAAACTAAATGATGACTACCCCTTAGAGTGCAAATTAAGAATTCAAGATAAGGTGTTAACTATTGTGAAATTAAAGTGCTCTCAAGCTAGAAATAAATGTATGTGGATAGAAGTGGTATAATTCAAGAATAAGAACGATGCTAGGGCTATGACATTACACACACATGTAAGGACTTTACTTAATTAAAGGACTTCGTTCCTGATTGTTGAGTTTGAGGTTGATATGATCACTAAGGATTGGTTATTCGTTAGTCACCTAATTAATCAAGTAACAACTACACCCGCATGGAGTGTTATTAACTTTTCATAACAACATTAAAACTGTCTTCACTAAATTACCCCTGCGAAGCAACTAAGTACACAATTACGTCTTAGTTAACTAGCTATGTTAGTATTCTCGAATTAACATTAATAACATGAAGACACTCCTTCTATTCCCATTCATTAACACGATTATCAGATTCAATAACATAGTAAGCATAAGAATTACATCTAAAAGAGGCCAACAATTAGAAACACTATTCTAATAGAATAGAAGAACAATCGATTAACTATAAACAATATCGCTCCCTGCTCTAACTTCTGGAACTCTTCCCCCAGGCACTCTATCTTGGCCTTGGGAACGAACTTTCTCATAAATACCTCATAGAATTAAGCCCAAGTTGGCTATGATTAACCAGCGGTCTTGAAAACTAAGGATGCCCGCCACCACTACTTTGCCGCACCATGCATTTGATAAGTTGTGAAAGCTACTCAATGGGTCTATAGTACTCCCATATTAGTCAATTTCTCCTCGCATTCAACCACAAACTCACGAGCATCCTCGCTTGGTGCTCTAGTGAATCTAGAGGGGTCCAACCTCAAAAACCAAGTCAGGAGCTTCTGCTCTGTGTCTGATAGAGCTAAATTCTGCTCAATAGCAGGAACAATAGTAAGTACTAGAAAAACCCAAAAAGGTGTAGAAGTAACTGCCGGTACAACTAGGGGCACTGGCTACACTATAGGCTGAGCTACCAAGATTGCTGGCTATGTCCCTTTTGTAGGAGGGCCTCCCAAGGCACTATTTGGCTGCCATAACATGTTGCAAATATCTAGATACGATGTTGTAGCTGATATGGGAATAGATGTTGTTGTCAGTGTCATAGTTGGTACCGCAATAGGTGTTGCAGGAACTTGTTGAACTTTTGTTGTAGCAGCTGGAGTAGGCAATCCAGCTAGTGCCTCAATCATCTTATTAGCTTTGGTTGAATGTGTGTGTGACATCTGCGAAAGAGTGATGACAATGAGAAAGAATTTCAAGAAACCTTCAAGGATATACACATGAAACAAGATTCAAAAGAAAGTGTCAATTTTCCTAAATGTCACTATAGCCTCTTGACGATAAGCAATGATGTCTCCTCTCTGATCCGCATGACTCTACTAGACATTAGTTCTTTACACTAACACCAATGAACCTACGCTCTGATACCAATTTATCACAACACGATTTAACAGATCATGATGGCACCTACTATACCACTACTAATAGAATCAAACCCTGTAGTCCAAAGCCGTAGTGGGGGACTATTAAATCAATTATGGATGTATATCAAAAGTGAGAAGATAATTAAATGCAGAAGTTTTAAAGAATAACATAATCTACCCAAAAACACGATATCAGTGTCAAACGAATCACTAAGTACATAAATGATAAAACATAAGTAAGTGTAGCATAACGATGTCTCTGAAATACAATGGAGATCACGAATAAAATGTAAGCCGGAAGAGAAGCAAGAACAAGCTTGAAGCCAAGCTCACCCTGAATCTCTGATTTGAATAAGATCCAAATAAGCAACTATCTGTATATTATAAATGGGAACCTGTACTCATATCTGTACATGTGAAAATGTAGTATGAGTACAAGTCACCGAAGCAGCCCGTACCCAGTAGGCTTCAAGGGCCTACTGAGTACATAATAATAACAAAAGTAGTAAATAACAGAGTACAAGAAAAAGGGTCACAAAAGAAAAAGGTACAAATACGGGAAAACTAGCAACTCAAGTACGAATCAAGTATCACATAGACTGATAGAACTATCTAATCATATAACAGGATCGTAGATAATTAAAGATAACGTACCCTGCATTCTTGTAAAAACATATGTGAACTATAACACAATAAATGGTAATCAAGGAAGATAGGAGTAGAACTTGGTCGATATATCGATAACCTCAAGTAAAGTGATAAATAATTGAATAAGAATGTAAAGCACTAATATTACATAACATGAAATAGGTAGTAA
>JBDJHY010157319.1:0-12706 GCA_039654485.1 Withania somnifera
TTTGTTATAAATAGTGAAAAAGCCTAAGTTGTAAGAACTTAGGTAGTGGATGTAGGCAAAAGTTGGCCGAACCACTACAAAATTTTGTGTTCCTTTTTCTCTTCTATCTCCTCCTACCCATTCCGAAAAAAGTTTCAAATAAACTACACACACTATTCAACCCCCCCCCTTCTAGTGTGTGTCATACGCCTTACAACATTATCCTTTTTTATTTTGAAAACCTAGTTTTACTAAAAGCAAATTGGGAAGATTCTTAAGCTAAATTAGGAAGTTTTGATAGAGATTTTCTAGGATTGACCAATTAGATAATATTCTAAGCTCAATATCTTATTTTCTGTCATTAGATCATGATTTCACCATTATTTTCTCGATTTTTTAAAGACTCAAATTGAGAATTTTTTTACTTGAATTTGAATATTAAAAATTAGGGTTTTAAATATTAAATCGATCTCGGTTTTTGATGAAATTTTATAGATGAATTTTCTAAAGTGCAAGTATTATTATTTTCAAATAATTTTCAAATTTGACTCGGGATCTTGAGTTCGACTTTGTGATTGAATTTTTTGACCTGGTTTTGAAATAGGACATTATAAGTATCATTGGTCTTAATTTCTAATGGGTAATTCATATTTGATCATATTTTGCTTGTTCGGAAGTTCTACAAAAGGGCAAGGCTCAAGTTTTGACTTATTTGATCTCTCTTTAAAAAAAAATTAAGATTATATAATTTTTTATCCAAGTATTTACGTGCTACATATTTTACTTGTTTTCCATAAAGAGAGTAATGGAGAATGGTGAGGGTTCATATAAATAAGATGGCAAAGTGTTTTAAGGGGTGTCAGTCTACATTTATGGGCTAAAAATGTGAATAGAATGATATTAATGTGAAACTTGGTGAATTGTATCATTATTAATGGTTTGAGATAAGATTTAAGATTAGGTCCTATACTTGATTATTTTATTGGGATATTTAGAGGTTTTGATTTTTATATTGTGATTCCCTGCTGAGATGTCTGCGTGTGTGCCTGATTTGATATTATGTATTTGAGGTGGTCGTGTGAAGGTTTGACTTGATATTTTACTTATTGTGACGTGTGTAGGTCTTGTGTAATTTTTACATTATATTCTTGTATGAGTTTATTTTGTTGGATTCACTATTTATGATGAGATGGATATGCACCATGAATTGGATTCAAATACTATGATACTGAATCGGATATGAGATGAAAATGAAATATTGTTATGTCGAGTCTTACCAACACCACTAATGTCTCCCAAAGCTACACCTCTTTTCAGAAGTGTAAAGTGGATGTTGCAAATATAGAACCCAACCAAGGGTTGAGGATGATCCCACAGGAAATACGGAAAAACACGCCTATTAGCACTTCACTAGTTGTAGTATGTATTTTCGACATAAAAAAATGCATAAAGTAAATTGGGATTAGTTTGTTCGTTATGATTTGTAACAATATGAAGTTATCAAGTTCTTTAAGTCATTATCAACAATAGTGAAGACACTAGGACTGTGTTCCCCGTGACATCTTAACTCTGTGTGTGTTCATTACTAGTGCTCTATCCCAATGCTATGTATGTAAAATCTTACAGGTTTAATTCATCTAAAAGCCGTCAGGCCCTATTGGGTGACTTTACACTTATCACTGATAGGTCTTAAAGTGCGTCGAATACTAATCCCTATTCTTGATCTCAAATTTAACTATCACCATCGACTCTCAAGTTAATTAGATGGATCCTCCAAACTCTGTTTTAGTTTATTTTCCTAATCTCTACCCCTCTCCCGAGTAAGTAAATACGGGTAAGTTCTTAACATTGACCACTGCAAAAAAATCAAACCGAAGAAACCTATAATACATGTACCACACTATTTAAAAAACACTTATTGTACCTAAACGTACTTTGTTAATCTGTCATGGTTCTCATAACCCTAGTGGGGTGGTTTAGCCACGTATGTTCATACTGTTACTATTAAGATTCGATGTTGAAAGCATAAAATATGGTACTTACGAAGACTTAGTAGTTAAATTGCAAGATAAATGGCTGATGAAAAAAAACTTTGAGTGAATTTAATAATTGCCAATAGTATGTTCAAAAGATGTTAACAATACCCTAACTAGAGTAAAAAGTCAGTAACCCCGTAATAAAAACCTACAGGAAGTATTTATAGACAACAAAGAAATTAAATCCCACAAAAACTAGGAAAGTGATGTCGGCAACCAATAGTATGCACCATAGTATGCACCTTACAGTCCGTGGTATGCTCCCGTGTATCTCTTACTGTGCAACTGGAATTCATAACTACAAGTTTAATAGTACAGCCAACAACATGACCCGTACTTTACATATCACTACCCATGTTGTACACTCATAGGTTAGTCTTCCAGAATACATATATTCAGCTTCCAATATCACAGACCAACAGTACTGCCCATGATGTCAATACTACATGCCCGTATTGTTGGTCGTACTCTTCAAGTCAAGTTTTTAATTTTCTGGACTCCTTATCACAATCATACAATACGGTCTGTAGTATACAACCTACGATCCATGGTACTGTCCGTAGGTGAAGCCTTAAAAATGCTTAGTTTTATGTACTCGTAGTACAGATTACAATACGGCCCATGGTATTGACTCCATGGTCCGTACTATCTCTCGTAGACTCCATTTTTAGAAAAGACTCCAACTTTTAGCCTAGGCATTCATCGAACGTCGTTTTCCTGAAAAGATATAGAAAACACATCATATACATAAAATATACTCAAGAACATTCAAAAATCTCTTATTTAAGCAACCAAAGTTTCGTAAACTTGCGTCATATCAACACCCTCAACTAGAACATTTGCTTGTCCTCAAGAAATAAAAACAAAAACAAAAACAAGAACAAAATGATGCTTAAGCAGAAGAACTTAGAGAATCTACAAAAGGCACATGTAAATAAGCACGCACTTTTCACTATACTCTATATTAAAATACCAAATCTAGTTGTGTATAACCCAAACTACTCAAGTTAACTTGATAGGATCTAAGGATGACATTCCAGTATTAACAGGAAACTATGCATATATCAGAGACAATCTTTTATACCAACTAACACATATAAATTACAACCAAGATCCCCTCATAATCAAGGAAGTCCCTCTCTTAGTATATGAATGCAAATTTGGGACTAGAACTAGTACGCTACTGTCACAAAGAAGTCCATATGGTGCATGTACACATACCATAGGCTTGGTCTTATTTTCAGCACCTAAGCTTTCAAACAGCTGGACTAGGATCACAATAGGACTTCTTCAGCTTGTAATGTAGGCTCAGGCTTGGGTGGGGTATATTTGGGAAAATAGTGACGAACCCTCCTTGGTACTACGTTATTTGTTCCACATATTCTTTATTTGTATTCATTTTTCTCCACCTCTTTTTCTTCATGCTTTAGACGCGATGCTTTTCTTTTTTCTATTTTGTTCAGCACTTATTCTTTTTCTCTTTTTTTTTCTTACACCACATCTAATTTTTCTTTTACTTTATTTGACTCCATTTTTACTTTCCCTTTCTTCTTTTTATAACTAAACTTTCTACCCACCCCCAACTTAGGCTTTTAGCCTAAGTTGAGGTGTATTGCCTGATAATGCTCAAATTACACCTCATAACGAAGAATAAATGGTCGTTGTTTAAATATAGAACCCAACAAGGTTAGGGTCGATCCTACAGAAAATAATGGTTTCAAGTTCTATGATAATATCTAATCACGTAGTCAATTATTTCTAAATAACATAAAAGTAAATAGGGGGTTTATTTGCTAAAAAGATAATCTAATCACGTGAAACGTCTGTCACCAGACGAGCCGCCTGATCTGCTATCTATTTCCTCTCTTATCCAGTGTGTTTTGGTTTGGACAGAACCTAATTGGACGAGCTTTCTAGGGTTGGACGGCCAGTCCATTCCTTTGACTGTTCCTATTCTTTAATTCGGACTACACTTTTGGACGGTTCGTCCAATGCCATACGCACCGTCCAATTATGGACGATGGAGTTCTTCCTTAAACTATTAGTTTTCTCCTTGATGGTACGACTTAGGAGAATTGTCCAGGTTTGGACGAAACGTCCCAAGTGTCTTCAGAAACTCTATTTTTCCTTAATTGCTCCAAAATTCAAACATCAACTTTACCCTGCAAATACGCAAAAAACAAATCAAATCGTACAAAAGTTACTCTAAAACATGCATATTTTCATAGTTTTAAATGCAGTGTGTGACGTAAAATGCCATCACATCATCGCCCTCGGAGGAACAGGGACAATAGAGGAAATTCTAAAATTTAGAACAGGGTGGTGAATAGGGTTAAAGAAGAAAAATGTATTAGGCTCAAACAAGGATCAAAGGATGCATACATCATATGATGTCTATTTAGGCTAAAGTGCATCAAAATAAAAAATAGCCTATGATCCCTTCTTAACCAACTATTTTATGACTTTTGGTGTGACTAACCGGGCAAGTTCTAGCTTGTACACACAGAGGGAACTAGGAAATATACATTCTTGCACATTCATGGAATCTAACTACACTATTTACTATGAGTCGACGAATACAAGTTCTAATTTAAGCCCTAATCGATAAGTCAATATACACAATGTCACATAAAGTTCCTAAGGGTCAACTATCATACAAGGGATATCTAAAGTAAAATCAAACTTTTTAAAGCGGTGAATTTAACTCAAACAAAATACCAAACCAAGTATGCTCTACTTTTTTTTAAAAAAAAAATTAGACTCAGACTGCATGTAAATCAACTAAATCTCATCTAATTAAATAGTAAACATTTACACTAATGTAATAAACCTAAACATGATGGTTCTACTATGATATATCATTCAAGTGAAAAGAAACATCACAACAAAAACCATTGAGTGCAGAAAGCCCCAGCCCTAATAAAAAAGACATGTGTTGTACCCAATGGACACAAGAATGAAAGAGCATAGGATTAGAACATACCTATGGCACCCTAGGTGCCAATATATGGGGGTCTCGGATGGAGATATCTCAAAAGGAACCCTTGAAGTCTCCAAGTTGGGGCCAACAATGATCGACACACTCAATGATGGGGGCTCTCTCGAGGGGTCATCTCCCATAGCAGGAATGGTGCTTTCAGGCACCGAATGAACAATAGTGGTACCCACAGGTACCGCAATAACATCAGTAGTATGGATCTTAATAGGAGTGTCAATCGGTGCAACTGAAGTATCTATATAGGCAAGAGGCACACTACACAATAAAACACCAACCCTTACAACTTCAAACTCTCTTCTCACAGCATCCTTCTATCTGTTCTTTTCCAAACAAAAATCGCGAAATATATACCAATCTGATCTATGTGCTCTTCTCATCTGCAACCTATCATCTCCATCATACTTGTGGGGTCACTTCTACTGCGCTTTAAAAACGGGAGCATCATCCTTAGCACAAAAATCTATCCACAGTTTAGAGACAGCTAACTCCTACTCCATACTGAAAAATGAGGCATCAATCACTGGAGCGGGTGTCATGCACCATTTTTCCCTTTTTGAGAAGGACGATATTTGATGTGACAACTTTTTTGGGATTTAGAAAAATAAAGAACAGTTGCAACCTAACGAATTAAAGGTGCATTAGGGCACCATTCTAGCCTAAATTATCGATTAACTCAATTTTAAGTCTATGCAACTAGAAATTTGGGTAAGGGTTCAGGCCACCTTGAAAGAAAGATGTTATGCACCTTTCGAGGTCCACATATGTGGGTCCCGACTGAATTTATTATTATGTGAGGGATAACATTATGGAAGAAAATAAAGGTCCGCTGATTTATTAATCTAAAATCAACTAGTTGATAAACATAACGAATGATAATTTTATTATCAATTAATAAAAACAAATCTGAGTGATAAGAGATATGAAAAGAAAATTGTAAATCACAAGGAAATAAAGGACACAAAATATAACTAATAATATTTATTTTATTATTACCCAAATAAACTAAAGAAAATAAAAAGTACTCAAATGAAGGAAAGTAGAATTTTGAAAATAATTTGGACTTATTTAATTTTATCCTATGCGGATCAAAACCCATCTTATTTATAAGGACCGGATGATGATACATCCAAATTACACCTCCAAAAGAAGTATAAATCGTCATTGTTAAATATAGATCCCAACAAGGTAAGGGTCATATCCGACAAGGAATATGGTCTCAAATTCAAGTCGAATGAGGATATTTAATTAGTTAGTCGATTATTTCTTAGAGACATAAATTTAAATATGGGGGTTTCTATGTTTCAATAGTAATAGTTTGTAATTGAGTTACAAAGATCAATCTATGTATTTAGTAACGAATTTCAAGTAATCAAAAAATCCAGAATTTTGTTCACCATGGTATCAACAAATCTTTGGATTATGAAAGTTAATGCTCTTGCAATCTTTCGTAAATACATCAATTATCACTAATGATGTATATATCTAAGTGTTTATCAACTTATTCTTAGATAAATCTCTTTTACTCCTTTTCAGACTGTAAAAGAGTGAAATAGTTTTATACTAATAACTTCAAGATGATTATCCTAGTTACAACAATAATCATTAGATGAGGGTTAACACCCAAATTTGTTGTCATAATCTCAACTCCAAGATTTAAATCATATATTTTATAATAATTAAACCTAGGCATATTCTAGTGTTTGCAACCACCAAAAGTCAGTCAAATTATAGAGATTATGTATTGATACATTATTTAGATGCAAGAACATGATTATATTCACAACCATAGATTTGTTTCATCCATGGATCCCATAATCCTAGAGCTGGGGAGTTAGCCACTCATGATTATAACTACATAATAACAAAGAGAAAATTCACTAGATATCGTATCAAGATCGAATTCTCTTCCTAAGTTGTTGTTCAATTATCAATCACAAAATAGACAAAAAAAACCTCACACTTGGTGTTTTAGTAGCAAGAGAGAATAGTACACAAAATATCTCTGATCAATAATAATTCATAAAAATAACCTAACTCTTTTATTTATAGTACAGGGGTACAAGTTTAATAGTTGAAACTGAAGAGTAAATTCCACTCAGGTTCGGGCAATACATTGGACGAACCGTCCACCACTAGGTAATTAGTCTGTTCCTTTCATCCATCACAGGTTTCCATCAATAAAAATCTTAACAGATGGTGCTATGTTGGACGAGCCGTCTAAGGTTGCGTTGTTCGTACTTGTTCCGTCTCCTTCTTCCTTCTTAAATAGTGCATCTGGCCTCATGGCAACCTATGGCCGATCCATCCAAGGCTAGAAGAACCGTTCATTTTTGGACGGTAGTTGGTCTTCTTACACAGTACAGATCTCCCTGGATGGTACAACTTGGGTGAACCATCTAGGTCTATACAAAACGACCAATCTGCTTCAAAACTCTATTTTACTCAAGTTTCCAAAATCAAACGTTGACCTATACGAATATAGAAAATCATCAAATCATACAAAAATTACTCAACAAGATTCATTTATTCATAGTTCTAAGTGAAATATGTGATATCAAATTCCTTCACATCAGCATCTTCAACCTAGAAAGTTTACTTATCCCCAAGCAACAACACAATTAAACACTTAAAACCCATAAAAGAATTTAGCTCCAACCAATCAATCATTTAGAAAAATATCAAATTTGTTAATTGTTTTCGTTATTAATTGCAACTTCGAGTAATAAAATGAATGACCTCTTATAAGGCTTGTATCAATTGAAATCAGTGTTGTAACATATTTACAATCAACGTAGTCATCTACTTTCTCTCACTACAAAGAAATCCCTACACATATAGATACTATTTTATCATTGAATTGGGAGAGATATCACTCACAGTCAAAAATAAATCTAATCGTGCACACACTAGCCATAGACTTTCCGTTATAACCTCTAACTTAGTTTTCAGCTGGTTAACTTGAATCACTTCAGGAATTTTTTTGGCTTGTAATTGAAGATTTGAGTGTTGTACACTTTAGGAACTTAGTAATTGACTCCTTTTGTTTCATTACCCTCTTTCTTTTTTGCTCTTTTACATTTATTTTTTAGCCCTTTAGCCTCACAATTTTTATTTATACATACATTACCTCCTCCCCTTTTATTATTATTATTATTATTATTCAATATATAAGAAGGATTTGTGATATCCACCTTCAACCTAATTGTAAAATTAGGTTGAAGACATAATATTCACCACTGGATCAGGGCCAACACAGAGTTTCACCATGCATTTTATCGTGATATCTCTCACATAGCCACCCTCAACTTAGGTTCAATGTATGAATTGAGGTGCACAATATCCAAGGGAGAACCAGGAGCAAAAAATTATTCTTACTAACACAAGGGTCAACAAACGGTCTATTTCAGAAAAATGGTTATATATACAAAGCTCAACATAGGGATAAAAAATAAAAACTCAATAATATTTGGAGACACTTTTAAGGCTGAGGAACTAATTAAAAGAAGGCCTATGATCATTTTCAAGTCAACCTACTTTCCACTTAGCTAAAAGTGAACCGGTCAATTTCTGGATATCATGTACATAAAAAGACTAAAATGAATTACGCTCACCACACTTTACAAGTAGATAACATTTATCAATTAAAACTTGTTATAAAGACAATTTTGTTTCAGCAACACAATTCATTATCACTCTAAGATTATAGTTTTTTTTTCACAAAATATAGTTAAAACACAAAAATAATCCAGTGATTTATAGATATTGAATGTTATTCCTATAGGTTTCATAACCCAACAAACATTCAACTAAAAATCTAAAACCTAAACATGTCAGTTCTACTAGATTGCATGTCCAAGGAAAAAGAACCATGAAAAGAAAAACCTTTGAACAAACAATCACAGGTACTACCCCCTCCCTCACAAAACACAACATTGTTCCCAATGCATAAATTAAATTAAATGGTAAATGGTAAATGGGTAAGAAGAGTAACTAAAATATTCTAAGTTGTATCATCATGTGACTTGGGGCTAATCTGAGATGATTGCGTTAATCCCACACTCGCAGAAACTGCAGATACCGATGTGATTAGAGGAAGCTTAGCTTTAGCTACAATGGGTGACCTACTGAACTGTTTTGACTCTGTTGGTGTCCCACTAGTAGATGCACCCATTAATTGTGCTCTCTTTTCTTTCCTCATCCATCATATACGTCACTTTGGACACCCTTATAGCTTCCTCTAGATCATGATCATCAGCCTTAGTACCTCACTTTTGCTTTTTCCTTTTCTTTCGGCATGTTTCCTCTTTCGGGCTACAACCCGCCATAGCAGCTTCCCCTTAAGATTGTATTTTAGCCAAACTCAATTTTTTTGTCCTCATCCTCAGATTCTACTGGCTTGCTGTCATTTGGCAACTGAATGTTGACCTATTGTAATAACGTCACATCTGCCCGAAGCCTCTCTTGTTCCATCTAAAACTTAGCCCATCTAGATAGGCTCAGAAGTTTCAACCGCTCGTTCGTAGGCTCCTCTATATTGTCAATCCTCTCCTACATAATGTCATATGGTTCTAAAGCAGTTTTAATTTTTTGGTCCGTCAACTGTTCTATTTTCGTCGACAGCACTTCATGCTAATGTTCATTCTGCTTCAACTGCTTAACCAATTTAGCAAAATTTTATGGAGTGAAGGCAAATGGTAAAGAAGCAGGACGCTCAACTGGATGACTGGGTGGTAGGCCTATGGCCTTGGTTACTAGATTCCCTATAAACATATGGAATCTCCGTGTATTAGTGGTATTAGTTCCAAATGGATCCTCTAACCCTGTGTGGATGTGAAGCAGCCCCACTCCTCTGTTTCTTCATCTCTTCTTTGGAAATATCTTTAAACCTTTCAACATCATAGGTATTCAAGGCATTACTAGCCACATTAATACTTGGTAATATTAACAACTTTGCCTTTTGGCACATCTTAGTAATAAAGCAAGGGTCGGGGTATGTAGTACCTTCACGTAAAGACCTCATTCTTATTTCTTTGGCGATTAGTCTTCCAAAGTTCATCTTTTATTTAGAAACCAAGCAAGCCACGAAAACAACATCTTCATCGATCAGTTTGTCTGCTCTTTTTGGGTGGATGCGCATTCTAGCAACTGCACACCAAAATTTGGCAATAAAGCTCAGTGCCCAGTTTGAGTTGGCAGGCGCGTGTTATTTAACCAAGATGGATTAGCATCAGTTAATACCTAGGCAAACCATTCCAGTTGAGGCTTGTAGTTGGAGTAAAGGTAGACATAATCCATCTGACCCTCAAGAGGAATATAATTACTACCAAACAACATCCTATTGATCAACTCTTCAGAGACATCAACATCAACTCTCCAAACCTTAATCATGCTCAAAACAGGCATCTCAGAAGCTTTTTGACCTTTTCCTACCAAATGTTGTAGATGAGCCTTATAGTTTACATAGAATTCACAAACTATGGTAGGATAATACTGGTCTGGCAGTCTGTTCATCCAACCCTTCTAGTATGCCTGAAATACTCACTCAATCTTCGGATAGTCTAGCACATGTGTAGTAACTACCCGGACTTCTTCTATAATACTCTGCTTGAATTGACTCATATTGAGTCCCATAGCATGTATTTTATTTGACCGTTCTACTGCCCATCAGGAGTCATCCCGAAATTTGGATTTTTTCTCCTTATAACTTGATACACATCCATCTGGAGATTTTATCTAAGGCTGGTAGTGTAATAACCCTCATGGTCATTTATTATACATATGTGACATTTTGTATTCTAAAACATTTTGGTAGTTTCCCCAAGTCAATTATAACGTATTGGGACCAGTATTCGGATCCCCAAAAACTCAATTGAGATATATCTCAAATTGTCTGTGTTAGAGCCTAAAACTATATACTAGTTGACCAAAGTCAACTTTCCTTCAAGAAGGGCTCAAAATTAAATAATGACAGTTCTGTTAGCTCTAGAATACCAAAAAAAAGTCAAGATTGACCTTTAGTTTATGTTTCAGAGTGTTTGTTTACAATTTATGTCAATTTACGTATTTTAGTTAAGTTTAAATTCTAAAGTGGAGCTTGGGTGGTCAATTGGTGTTTGAAGTGTCAATTTGGAATTCTGACGCTTCCATCAGCTCTAGAATGACAAATTTAGGCTAGGAAGAGTGTTGGTGTTTCTGTCTGTATGCTCGGTGTATTTTTTAGTGCCTTGGTGGAGTGGTGCATTTCTTTTCTATCTTTGGTTTGAGGGTTCATGTTGCTTAAATGACAACGGATAGACATTTCAACGATTCTATTAGATCCGACATATCATTTCCATGCTATTTACATATTTGGTTTATTTAAATTGGACTCGAAAAACTCATTTTAGACCCCTCAAAGTCCTTAATTTGTGTTGATGTGCAACTGCTGGCATAGACCTCCTTGGAGAAGGGGCGGGGATGCACCTGCGAGGCCGCCCCTGCAGCCAAGGACTCGCCTTAAAGACTTCACCCCTGCTCCCAAATTTCTCTCCCTACAGACCCCTGGAGGCGCCCCAGCGGAATTACAGTAGTTTTAAATTGCAACAACCCCTTCACTTCTTCCATTTAGAAAACCCAAACCGTAATTTTTCTCTCAAATTCCAAGGCATAAACCTCTGGAAAAGTCTTCCAAATATTGAAGATAAAATTCCCAAAAGGTTCCTTGCATCGTCCCTACTTCGGGTAAGTCCTTCTTCTTTTTTTAATTCGTAATTTTTTAGGTTTCACCATCGATGAACCCCAATTGTTGGAATTGATAAAAACATGTTATAATTCGTATATTATCGAGTAATTCTTCATTATTTAGGAAAATACTGCTTCTATTGTCAATTATACATCGAAATTCCAACGTTTAATTCCTCAAAATCGTATCTTTAACCCCGTTAAGGTCTAATCTGTTCAGGATGTTTTGAAGCCCTTCCCGCACTCGAATTATGCTCAATTTTGGAGTACAGGTTCCTGGAAACATTGGGAACCCTGTAGTGAAGTTTATTTTCAGTTCTGGCGAGCGGGCCCCAAAGCCTGTTTTAGGCCCAGTCTGGAACTTAGTTTTAAATACACTATTGGACTTGTATTAACATATAAAATACTTTGACGTAAGTTTTAGATCATTTGTAGACCGTTTGATATCAGTTGGGGTGCTATTCGTGAACTTGCAATGCTTTGTCTTCGGACGATAGGTAGGCTCTTTGGGGCTATCTCTGGGCTTATAGCTTTAATAATTGTACTAAAGAGCATTCGCAGATTGGGTAGATAGGTGGATAGAGTGATCCTGTACCATTCTTTCGTCCGTCCCATGTTGATATTTATATTTTTGCATCAGATTGATACGGTGCATGAGACTTAGAAGTTGGCTAGGTATCTATGCAGGGCATAGAAAAATTGCTATTACATGATCATATATTGATATATATATATATATATATATACACACACACACTTGTTGATATGATAAGCATTAATGACATGAGAGGTTGGGCCTATGGCTCTGATGAAAGTGCATTAGCGCTGGGTCGGTATCACTATATAATTTCTTAGCCGCAGAGGCTAAGGACAGATTTTGTAATGATGATTAATAACGATATAAATTGAGGAAGTGGAATATTTAATTATAATATAAGTAAATGGCCTTTTTACTATTTTAGACGCGACGTGG
>JBDJHY010157339.1:0-12706 GCA_039654485.1 Withania somnifera
ACTGCTGAAACGCTCTACGATGCAAGACATCACGAATTATTATAAATGACCATGAGGGTCATTATAACTAAATTAGGCTTATTTCAATGAAAGCTAAAGGAGAAAAGAGCTCTCAAAGCTTTGTAATGTGAAGTTTTACAATATATGAAAGTGAATTAGAACAGAGGAACTTACCTGATAACCAGATGAAAATAACACCCACAATGCTCCCTTGAAGCCAAACCAACAATCCACAATATTAAAATCTTCAAGTGGTGCTCAAGAAGTCAAGAACTGTAGTATGAAGGAGAAAACTAGGTGAGAATGAAGACTTATAATGAGAGAAGACATATATATAGGATGTCAAGCCTTCAATGTGAATGCGGTACCCTCCTACAAATGCAGAGGGATAGGACAACTGGATGATAGAGATAAAGGCCGGTTCACCAAGATTGTAGAGTAGATCATCATTTCCTTGTTCACATAACCCTCTGCAAATGCAGTAGAGGGATGTGAAAAGCAGAGAAGGAGGGAGGACAAGCCTCCGTAAATGCGTCCAAAGAACGCGATCTCAAAAAGGAAACTAGAGAAAAACCTACATGAATGTGGACAATGCCTATGAATGCAGAAAAGGGTCTGGGATGGTGGTTTTAACAACAAAATAGTGGTTTTCACCAAGTCCGATAAGTCCCTAATAGGGGCTTAGAATAGATACAGAGTCTGAATTTGAAAACCCAAATATGCACACCACATGGAAATGATATTCCTGGACTCAATTGAACAGACAAAATGACCATATGGGTCAGTTTAAGTGAAAAGTGGCCTAAAACCAAAATGAGCCAAAGAAGGTAAGAACTGTACAAACCTTTAAAAAGAGACTGGTTACCTTGGGAAGGGGTAAAAATAACCCTATCATCCAAATATTCTGAAGCTTAGGGAAGCTTCAAAGTTTTTATTTGGCAGTTGATAAGAATAAGCTGACTCAGGTCAAATTAACTCAAAATGAACTAAATTTCCTAAAACCAAGTTAAAACGAAACCAAAAACCCTAGTTAATGAACCAACAGTTCTACCAGACCAAAGTCCACATTATAGATCTAACGAAACTATCAAAATTTAGTTCCCGAGTGTGTATTCTAAGAGAGCACTCTTAAGTTCCACTATTTTGAAGTTAGAAGTTAAAAATAGGGAAACTGAGATTACATTCTATAGAACTGCCAGTAATCCAAGTTACCAGTCCTAGTATGTCATAAATGACTTGGCGTGGCTACAAAAGTTTTTTAAACATAGAAATAAAAAATGACCTCAAGGATCATTACACCCAAGCTCATAAGGACTCACAAACTTCTATATCCAATCTAGAGTATCAAATTAGGTCTACTGCAAGCGTGGGGATGGATGGACGGATCCACATTGTAATAACATGCAGAATAGAGTATGTAGTTAGTACATGAAAGGTACTCATTATGCATAACTCTAATAAGAATAGGAAACAATAATATGTGTAACTTAAATATAAGTACATTATGAAGTATTCTATGTAATGCATGCATAAGTACAAATTCTTACCTTTACTTCAATAAGCACAATTTATCAGATTCAGTAGTTCATACAAAAAAACACTTCACCTTTAAAAATATAAAGACTCAGAAAACATTTGTAGACTTCATTAGTTTTAACAAGATAAAATATACTTAGTTAGAAAATTCTTCAAATATTGATGTTGAACAACTGTGGGAGGTTCTATAGATAACAAATAAAACCATGTGAGAAGACATGGATTTTACCATGCAACTTGTCTTATGACTGCACTATACTATGCCAAAGGTACAATACCTTACATTAACCTAGTGGATCCAACTAAGTCGATTCTAACTCATTATACCGAATTGGGAAAAAATATCACCCTATGGTTGACAATATAATGTATGGGATAATTTATTTGAAAAAAATCCACTTGGTGCTACTACTACTCCTAAAATATGACTCCTAACATCTGCTCCTACCTTTGCTTGTGAATACATTTTTAATTAACAACTCATAAATAATTCTATCTTAGCCTCTTGGCAAATAACTATCCTAGAATCTTGGGGAAAATAACTATCTTATAGACACTATCTCATTACTTCATAAAAACAAACTTATTCTTCATAAACTTAAAATTTCAAGTACTTAATACATTCTTCTTAAAACCATCTTACTACAACTATGAATGAATATTCATAAAAACAAACCTCAAGGTTTCTTCTTTTTAACTTTAAATCAAGATCAATTCTTTATAAAAAGAAACTGAATTATTTAATGTATGGATGTCACTACAACGATACTTCAAAATAATAAAACCCATCAATTTTGCAAAACATGTTGAGTTTCAAGCTTTACACAAGGATTATTAAGTTTCATGTTTCTTTTACAACTTTCATGAATATGAAACTTACATTCAAAGTACATATAACTCTAATAAATAATATACAAGACTTCATCTAATTCAAGTAATAATCATCAAAGATAAAATGAATAAGGGAAATCTATACCAAAACAATGAATTAGATAACCCAGGACAATTCTACATCAACATTCTCAACTTTTAATTCTAGGTTTGGGCACATGGGTGAAGGGAAACCCATGGTACTTAGGCCACATAGATTTTAGAAGCTTTAGAACACAAAAATTTGGTGAAGAGATGATACTCCTGAAGCTTGAGGAACCCTAGGTTTGGGAGAGAAGGAATAAGGTTTCAAGTTTTTCCTTTTCTTAGTCTAGTCTGATGTCTAAAGTATTGAGGCTTATGAATTTATATAAGTGTATGTAATTAGGGGTACATTAGTAAAAATTATGGCCCTTGGATTATAACTCCTTAATAGACCCCAAAATGAATGGTTTTAACAGGGATTAGTAGGGAAAAATATCATAAATAACCTTGCAAAAAGGGGTAAATCTCATCAATTTTTGGCCCAAGACTAACACTTGCCGTGCCATACTTGGAAAAGTGGATGGTTCCTATTGTATCACTACTTTTCCTTCTAAATCCTTTTAAAGGGGTTTCAAAAGGAAATAAAGTAAAAAGGGGTCGCTAGGTACAATCTACTTCAAAATTTGGAAAATTCAGAAATAATTTGAAAAGAAGATAGAGTCGTCACTTAATTTTTATAGAAATTAAGAAAACTTATTATTCATAACCCTAAGTTTGAAAGAATGAACAAATCTAAGGTTTAGAGAAAATTTCAGCAAGTATTTCATAATTGTTATGCTCTAAAGATCACCCCCTAGGCATGGCATGCATCCTTATAAGCTACGTTGCCCTAATATCCTTAGGAGAATCACTTGTACCATGAAAAGCTCTAAAGAAATCACACAGAGAAAGAAATGTCAATAAATATCAGAAGTGTAATGGGCACCTCACAATAATCAATAAAAAGTCTAAAAATGAATAGATAAGCTGAAGTTTCAAAATGATACACCTCAGTCTAAGAGGCTCAACAAGCTAAATATTAGACTACTCCCACAAGAGCTTGCTAGATAATCTCCAATAAATTAACTAATAAATAAAGCTAAACTCCAAGACCTAGCAAAAAAATAACATAACTCCATAGCTTGCCCGCGAATGCTATGAGAACTCACGAATGTATTAATCTTCTAGGAATAAAAATAGTGTCAACCTCAAACGTTCGAATGGTTTGAAATATCTACACGGGGTTAAACACATGCAGTAAGAGTAGAATCAAGACACAAAATAGGTACTGAGTACGTGAGTAGGTATAAAACAAGATAAACACCTAGTGATAAGTACTATGCAATGCGTGGAAACAAATATTAACTTCATATCTAAGTCAAATAATAAATTTAGTAGTTTATAATTTAAAAATTTAAAAATCTCGTATCTCAAGTAAATCAGTTAATATACCTCAATTCATAAGTTTTAACAAAAGATAAAGACTTAGTTAAAAAGATTATTTGTCTTTCTTTCCTTCAAAACATTAAATTTTATCTTCTCTTTGGGAGTTTTTATAATCGACATACCTCAAAGAATATATCTATGACGTACACGATTCACCCTATTAGTAGGGCTTCCTATATACCGTCGTAGGAAAGGAAATCTCTCTCTCTAGTGGATTCAACTAGACAAAATAGGTAAACTTGAGCGGTACCATTAATTGATTTAAAATTTATCCCTACATTGGCTACACAGGTTTGGGTATTGGGACTTTTATTTCACACTCTCGGTGCTAATACTCTCCCCATAAAATATTATTACTTTACCTTCTAGTCACCTTCATCTATTCACATTCAAATGTTCCATGACTAGTAGAATTCTACTTTTTAGAAAACCATTAATCAAGCCATTGTATTCATTAATTACCACTGATCAAGTAAACATAGTCAATTATGACTGTTCATTAACATGTGTTGTTCATCTTATCAATTAAACATTAAAATCACTAGTTCTCTTCAATTAGGCTTAATTATCCAAAATTTTTCAATATAAATATGCTTCATATTTATTTTCAAAATCATGCAAAAAGTCAAGTAATTATGACACTTGCATGCTCAATTTAATTTTAAGTGTAAGCCTTGAAAACAATGCTCAATTCATACTTCAAAGCTTCTCTCTTTCTTTTACTTCACTTTCAAAACATGCTAACTCATAAGGACTTTTATAATTGAATAATCATCATGATAAACTCATTATTATAAGTCGAAACATCAAATAAATTTTCAAAACCCAAAAACTCAAGATCGTGATGGCACCTACGGTCCTACTAGTAGGCCAGCCAATCCCTTGGCTCGGAGGGACGAGAAATGGGCCGATACTAGCTACACAGTAATATAAGCAATAAAAGTAAGATCAAAGAGATATAAAGCGAAATGCATATATACAACACCTCCCAGAACCATTGACTGTGACAAAATAGAGCTAACTACATCAGAGCAACAAAAAGGAATATATACAACTGCTCAAATAAGTGGTAACTACAAAATACCGATCTGCATTGAATAGGATAAGGTAGAATACCAACATATCTGGAGAAAAAGGTCGGCCTGAATGCTGGAAGCTCACTGTAATCTCTAAAGTCCATTAGCACCTCTACTCATCATGATTTCATTTCTGGTGATGAGTTGCACTAGTAGCCTCACCTAGAAAATGATACAGAAGTTTAGCATGAGTACAACAACACGGGGTACCTAATAGGCATCATCGGCCAACAGGGATCAATGATATGCAAGTAAGATACATAAAGTAAGTAAAATAGGTTAGAATAAATCAAGTAAAATAGTACAAAATGTAAGGTATAACTATAAGTAAACCGAACGGAAGTACTATCACAAGTAAAAAACTCGGTCTCACCAAGTCACAGCTAGTACTCCTATATCAAGTAACAAGTCCTCGAAAATGTACCTGGTATCCAAATCAACTCAGCATAATAGAAACAGGTAAATATGGAAAATGGAAGCCTAACAGAAGGAAAATAATAGATAAAATCCAAGTGGTACTGTATCCCATCACTAGATACATACAAAAAAGAAACAAACATAACCTACTTGATGCCCTATCCCGCCGGTAGGAACAAATAGATATACAAAACCAAGCGTGACCTCCCAGGCAGCCCGCAAAGCTTACAACCGATAAAAGAATGAATGCAAAGGGTAGAACTGAACTAAGTCACTCAAACCAGTTGCCCTGTGGATTCTAACCCCAACCACTGTACCGGGACCCACCCTCCCAGACCTCCCTATCATGACCCAAAACTCGGATCGTGATGGCATCTAGCACCCTCCAGTAGACAAGCCTTAATCCCTCGGCCCAGAGCGACAAACAATGGGCCAATAACAAATGACCAATAGTAAAAAAGCAATAGAAGGTAGAATGAAAGAAATATATACAAAAACAAAATATATGATACCTCCCAAGACTGGTGACTTTGACAAAATGGAGCTATGTATATCAGAGTATCCAAAAGATAATATATACAACTGTTCCAATGGAGGTATATACAAGACCAAGCTGCTCTAAATAGGACAAGGTAGAAAACCTAGCACAATTGGAGAATCGGCTCAGCCCGAACGCTGGAGCTTACTTTGATCTCTGAAATTACCTACTCCTCTAACTAGCATGATCAAGTCTCCTATGAAGGCCTGCAATAGTATCACCACTATGGAAATGGTACAAAAGTGTAGCATAAGTACACAAAAGTGTAGCATAAGTACCAAAACAAAAGGTACCTAGTAGGCATCATCGGCCGACTGGGCTCAAATCAAATACAAGTAAGAGCAACGAATAAGTGAATTGGGTAAGAAGTAAACCAATTAAAACAATACAAAAACATAAGGCATAGCAGTAAGAAATTGACTAAATGTAACTAAGGTAGGTCATGAGCCCATAGAAGAGTACCTGGTATCCAGATAAATTCCCACCGACGGGTGGGACTAGCGTAACCAAGGGAAACAAACATATAATTAGAATAGGAAGCAAGTAGCAGACAAAATCCAAAGGTGCCCCTTCCACCATTGGATACATCCAACACAAAAAAACTCTCCAAGACTTCCCCTTAAAACATATTAAGCAGAAACACGTGAGAATAAATACATAGGGGTGCTGGAAAGTAAACGTGAGCTGTGATATCGAAAGAGTCCACACCCTGGAATCATGCTACCTCAGTACCAACAAAGGGGTCATATCCCGAAGGTTGGGCTATCGTAAAAACAACAAAAGGGTCCATACCCCGGAGGTCACACCACCTCAATAATAGTTTTTGGTCTCCCATGGCAACGCCAGGACAAGAATACATAAAAAACAAGGGGAATCCACCCATCAGGTGCCAATACCAAAGGATTCTGCTCCAAAAGTGCAAATCTCAGTAACCATATATACCTCATTCATGATAGTTGAAAACTTCTTTTTTTTCCCTTTACATTCGAAAATAGCGCATACCACAAGGTGTTCATGGCATACATATAAGTACAAGAAAATCTCCATTCCATTAGACATTAAGCTAAGAAAACTTCCACTTTTGATTAGTTATATTGCAAATATAAAGCTAACTCAGCCCCGGGACACGCCCGTGCTTAACTACCAGATCCCATAATATTTACTACATGACACTATCAATTAAAGCAAATAAGAAATGTACCAAAATTCTAAAAAGGCCAGAAGCCACAAGATAAGCACACAACTCGCCCGATTATCTACCAAGTATCCCTGTATCATTGATATAACCATATGGTCTCTCTCGGTAGACTGAACTAAGTGCAGCCTATAGAAAAATACTAGTCTCTGCACGATCCCAAAAGGGTAATCAAGATCAAATAGATGGAAGGAAAGTCATGTCAACTACTACCCCAGCCCACTGACTAGCTAGGATAAACTAGCATTCAATATGAAACCCAATCTAAAGTAAAGGAAAACCTACCCTATTTGATGCCGGCAAAAAAGTTCCGGCAAGCCATGCGCGCAGCCAGAACAACTCTAAAATCACCTAATATGGCTCAAAACTAGAAAATTAAGGACACAGGGGTCAAAAAAGGAAGAACGATATCCATATTACGTAAAGAAACTAGGGTCGGTACTGGGACTAAAAATGAGCCTATGGGCCCCACATTTTAAAAAAATAAACCAAGGCTACTAAAGCGTAGCGCCCAACACAGTAAGTGCGTGGTACGAAATTATGGTCAAATTGATAAAGGAACAAGGGATAATCTAGGTTACAATGTAAGGAAATAAACCTTTTACAATAATACTAAAAAGAACAAAAATGATGAGAATTACCCAAGAGAAACTTATACCATTAGCTCACACGACCTCCCAAAAAACAGCCTCTAAAGCTCTCATCTATGGAGGTCTAAACAAAAGGAAAAGAATTAAAATGAAGGGGATGACCCCTTTTATAGCATACAATGACCGCTGATGCGCCCACTTTAGCCGTTGGGGAGACCTCTCCAGGGCGAACTAGGGATCACAGGTGCGCCCTTTACTAGGGACAAGCCTATGGTGCAAGAGAGATGGCACTGGTGAGGCCTAAGGTCGTTGGGGAGACCTGTAACCAGCAGTAACACACAACTAAAGTGAAAATCTCTGAGAGGCCTAAAACGAGCATTCCGAGTCAAAATATAGCAACCCAAGAGTGCATTTTGGTTGGAAAACACAGATCGTACTCAAGGGAATCGATCAAACAACCATATGAGGTATTTTAAGAAAAAACAAACCCAAAACTCAAACCAACTCAAAAGAGGAAATTTCCAAACTTCCAGAAACAAACCCAAAACGAGCCCTGACACCCCAAGAAGAGAACTAACAAACCTACTAGCCCAAAATAAATATTTTGGAGATAATGCAATCGATTAAATTTCGATCTGATACTCAATCGCCATAAGACCACATATGCTCTAAAATGTACTATGGATGAACTAAAATTCCATAAAAAAGAAAGAACTCATAATAGAAACTCCGAGACACGAACTGAAGGTCTACCTAGACCACAGTAGGCATTCCAAAAATAAAGAGACCCTACAAATTCACTCTCGAGTTTTACCATTTGAAAACTGAGATAACTAGAAAATAAGCTACAACGACACCAAACTACGAACCTAAAAAGTAATAAATGACTTAGGCTAACTACCAGACAGCTCTAACCACTGAATTCGTTACACTCCTGCTCCAAAACTAACACTTCGACTCCGTCTACTGGACGTCATCACTCTAGAGGTCCCACATCCACATCTAGGTGTCATCGCTCTAGAGTTCCCACCTCTAAATCACAAGATTTGAAATCTATCCTTCTAGGAGCACACTCTCTAGATCCACACTCAGGGCCCTGCCACAAACAGGAGGTTCCACCTCCAAACACAGCTTGGGAGACTCTGCTCCCCCAGATAACCCATGGTATTCATAGTATAAGAAAACTAAGTTCCAGTTATATATTTACGAAAATAGCCTGTACCATCTCGTGGTCAGGGGAAAACAAGTGCTAAAACCCCATTTTTAAATTTAATTCATAGAACACCTTTTTATTATAGCCTTTAACCCTGCCAGGTAGTGAAACACTCCACGGGCACCACTTGCTCAATCTAACCATGACATGCATGCATACGAAAACAACCATAAGACACCATCTATGCACATAACTAACGTGATCAGCTACTAATATCCCAACACTAACACTACGGCCATAAAGTTACCCTCGGCAGGCTAAGTTCGCTAATCGCAATCTATCACCAACAACAGCCCTGACACAGGCCTCAAAAGGGTAAATAAGTGCAAGAAATAGAAGGAAAGGACTAATAACTACTCATCTAGCCCACCAACTATTGTAATCCAACAAGTATTAAACATAAGCGCAATCTAGATAGTAGGAAGCCTAGACTACCTGGACACGAGACAAAGCTCTTGCAAGTCACAAGCACAACTTAGATGGCCTTAGAAACACCAAAAATAGGAGAAAACTAAAAAAAAATGATCAGCGTGTTAGTTTAAGACCCATATTGCACAGCACAACCAAGTAGGAAATCGGGCCTAAAAAGGGCTCATGGGACCGCGACCTAAAAAAACTAAAATTATCGAAATGAAGTCCTTACCTCAAAGAAATCATAGTTAAAAAGTAGTTTAACTAGACATCTGAAAGGTCCTTAATTGGACAAGAAACATTTTGCATAACTTAGGAAAAATATAAGGTTAATCACTCTAAGAATCGAGAAAAAACGTACTCGGGAAACTATGGACTAAGCTCAAAATACCGCACGGTCTCAAAAAACAATAAACACAGCTAAAACTAAATAAATTAAACTACAATTAATGAAATATGGGATTTCACCATTAAAGCCCCATCGCCAATCTTAAGGAGGATAAAGGAGGGAAGAAAACTTACTAATTTACGAAATAAGGAGTCAAGAATCGCTATCTAACTCTTCACAAGATTAACCAAAAATTTCCCCTTGAAAAACTCAAGAATCACCCAAGGATTGAAAAAATTTGAAGACAAAATGTGAGGAGAAATGTTTGCAAAAAAATTGGAAATAGCCTTTAAAAGACTCAACGGTACCTGCCAATTTATAATGACTCAACAGTGATCGATTAATCATTCAAAAGGACTAATAAATTGGTATCTTCTGATTGATAGGACCCCTGACCAATTTAACAATCACCGATTTACTGGTTAAAAGGCCGATAAATAGGTTTGCAGCTGCAACTGCTGACAACAATTTCCAAAATGTCAAAAAAGAGGCTCGAAATGGAAAATAAGACAAATTTTGACAAAAGTAATAAGCATCTTGCATGGAAAATATATTTTTGACTCAAAGAAATCAACAAAATGACCAACGGAGGTCATTTGAGTAAAAAGGACCCCTAAACCAAACTGAATAAGAAGGACCAACTTTCCATCTTAGCCACCAAGGCACTCAAACTGACACCGGTCACCTAGGGAAGTGTGCCAATACCCCAACCAGATAAAATAACCATTTTAGAGATAAAGGAAGCATCAAAATTCCATTCTAACTCTCTGATCACCACCCACTAACTCTGGGCCAATTCTCAACTCATAATGAAGAGAAATTCCACAATTTAGCTCAAACTCAAATAAAAAATCACAAAACACAAACTAAAGGGAAACTAGAACAAAATCACCATTAGGAAGCTGATAGAAGTGTTAGAATCCCAATATGACACTCTTATCAACAAAAGCCATCCAAGGCTAAAAAACAAACTCCGACTGAACTAAATTTCCACAAAATAACTCAAACTACCGCTAGACATTAACTAAAGGTCCAAATAGACCAAAATCAGCCTTAAGAAGGTAATGGAATAGACAAAATCAGATTTTGAGTGCCTTTACTAAGAATTCACTCTTAAGTTCCACCATTCAATAACTGAAACTTTAAAATAAGGAAACTGAGATAACGAGCAACTGAGATGTCAGGAAACCGAACTAACGGTCCCAATAAGTCATAGATGACTTGGGTCAACTACCAAATGGTTCTAAATGTAAAAAAGGTAGAAAAAAAGGAAATAACCAGTTGGATCATTACAACATCCGCTACTACAAAGGACTTTCATCCTCGAAAGTCAAATTACGAACAATACCTGAATTCTCGAACTAGTTAGAGAGAATTGGGCTCGCATACCCCTTCCCATATTTTAGGTTACCTACCAAAATGGACAACACATGTCCAAGAAACCTTTGCCATTGGCACCCCTTTGAGTCCCAACTAACTAACATCTCTACAACAAGGCCACTAGTTAACCTCTCAGGCCAACCAACATCAAACTGAGATAATTCAGTAGAACATACACCAGAACTAGATACCAACTAAAGACAAAGGCAAAACCACAATTGCAGACAATACAAACTGACCATAAACCAACACTCTATTGGAGCTCACCATAACATCCATACCGTTAACACCTTAACAAGAAACCACAATCTCTGAACCAAGCACAATAATACAAGGCTCAGTACAACTAGCCCTACTGGTCCTCAGCTCAGAAACCAAACCCCTAAAGCCAAATGTACCATGAAACATATTCCAACCACCCGTCTAACCTCAAGGAGAATGTATCCACCAAGATAAACTGAATTTACACAATGAACTCAGGCTAAATTTCCACAATGAATACCTTGGGACAAGAACTAGAAGTCCAGATAGATAAAAGTTTGTGTTCCAAAGCTAATAGATCTGCCAGAATCAAATTCTAAGTGTGTTTCTCAATTTCCACTGTTCCAAAACTAAACTTCAAAACAACAAAAGTGAGATAATAGGCAACCGAGCTAACAGGGAATCAAACTACTAGACCCAAAAAAGTCATAAATGACTTGGGGCAACTGCCAGGTGAATATAAATGCGAAAAAGATAGTAAAGCAAGGAAATAAACAGATGGGTCATTGCATTAAACCATCACTTAAGGAAATCATATTTTATAGAATTAAATAAGAACCCTTGCATGCTTCTACATCTTCAAAACCTTATTTAAAATAGGATTTCTGGGAACAAGGATGAAAAAATCTTTATCGAAAGCCCATGTACCTGATTTCAATGCTATAATTAAAACTCCTATTGAAACCCACCCTAGCCTTTCCTCTTAAGAGAATTCTTGAAGATGAAATCCCTTTTGATTTAATTAGAGAAATATGTATTGGAATGCATATTCGAGGTATATATTGAGTATTTTAGAGTACAAAATGATATGGTGCAATCCCTTCAATAAATGAGAATTTACCAATACAAACCAGTAAAAAAAGGTTGAAAACAGTACCTGGGCCCTTTCATGGATGATTCTATGATCTGTGCAATAGGTCTACGGTCAGTAGGACTAGGTATACAGGCTATGAGACCAATTTCCCTTAAAAAGGGCTAAAAAAGAGAGCACTAGACCAAAACCACGTGGCATTCAATGGTTGTAGTCTTGGTCTACGACAAGTGGAGTCACTTCCACTGTCCATGAAATTATTTACCCGATTACTAGAAATTTAATAGCTTAGAATGCTTTATTAAAATGGTCAAAGAATTTTTCTTCGGACTGGAAATGACATGCGGTTTGTCTCTTTTGAAACTATACGTAATGAAATTTCTGAAGATAGGTCAAGGTTCACCTAAATCTTTATATATTCGAATATATGGTTATTTAAAGTTGACATATGCATGAAGTAACATCAAAACTAAGCCAGTAGGAAAGGCCTCAAACTCAACTTTGTGTAAAAAGCTTCTTATGATATTGAATCAGCTCAAGTACTCATCTC
>JBDJHY010157369.1:0-12704 GCA_039654485.1 Withania somnifera
TTGGGCATGCCTGAGCAAATTTTTATTCATTTGGACTCAATAACTCCCCTCTATGCATTTAAACATCGATTAAATTTCCTAAAATCCATCACATTACACCAATAATGATAGCACACAAAATTAGGCTTGATATTTCATTCCTTATTAAATTTGAACCAACATTCAACATTCTTTTATAAGAAACCTAAATCTAACCCTCGTTCGAACAAAAAAATCAAAGTAAGATCAATGAACTTTTACTTACTTTGAATTTTTAGATGACTACGAGTTGGGAAGATGATGAATATTGTGACTTCACTTGGAAATTAAACTTTCTTTGTCTCAAATCTCTTAAAGCCAAAGTTGGAAACCGTTTTTAGTAGAGAGGATTAAAATGGATTGATTTGTGTGATGATTTAGAGTATTTTAAGGTATTTGGTTATCGCTAATGAGTATTGGAGGGATTTTTAGAAGTTTTCTATCTAAATAACTGTACCCAACCTAGAAAAATAGGTTTAAAACCCTTTTTATTTTTGAATTTAGCTTAGTTATGGGGGAGTTGGGTTGGGACAACTTAAGTTTCTGATCTAGGTACATATAAACAATGTCATGGACTATATGGATGTCATAGGTCTGTATGAAAGGTTATTTTGGATAGAAAAATTAATTTGAGGGGCCAAGACACATCATATGGACTGTACCAACGTGATACGGTCTATATGATGGCTTATATGCCCCTGGGAATTTTTGCTGCTACTTTATACAAGCATTCCCATGGGAGTTATGTCACTCATACGGTCCATATGGTGGCCTGTGGGGCATTATTTTTCTCAGATTTTGGTGCTTTCAACATTGAAGTACCATGCATCCGTGAACAAACTATGGTACTATAAAATAAAAACAAAACTAACTATTACAATTACAATTCTTGGATTTCCTCCCAAGTAGCGCCTGAATTAAGACCGGGGAACGACACCATACCCTTGATTTCTCAGTCTTTATCAAGGGTGAGATCCTCAACCATTTAAACTTTATTAAACGCTCTCAAATATAACTTCATACGCTGTTTATTCGCATTGAACATTTTTCCATACTATGCCTCTATCTCAAATGCACCATGTGGGAAGACTCATGTCACCAAAAATGGTCCAGACTATTTAGACCTCAACTTGCCAGGAAATGAGCTAAGACTTAAATTGAACAACAAAGCCATAGAAGTGGGACTGAACTCTTTCTGGATTTTATGGTCATGGTACACCTTCATCTTCTCTTTGTAAAGTATAACATTCTCATAGGACTTTAGGCTAAATTACAAGTTCATTAAGATAATTAAGCTTCAGACCAAAGGCGTCCTTCCAATCTAAGTTCAACTTCTTCAATGCCCACATCTCTTTATGATCAAGCTCCAATGGCAAGTTGCATGCTTTTCCATAAATCAGTTGATAAGGAGACATATCAATGGGGTTTTTTGAATGTAGAATGGTACGACCATAGAGCATTATCTAATCCCCTTGATTAATCCATCCGGTTGGCATTGACAGTTTTCTCTAATATGGTCTTTACTCCCTACTAGAGGCCTCCACCAGCCCACTAGTCTAAGGATGATAAGGTGTTTCCCCCTTGTGCTTCACCCATAATTAGAAAGAAAATTGGGATCCCATCACCGATAATAGCCCCAAGAGTACCAAATTGCGCAAATATGTTCTTTTTCTATAAAAAAAGTCACACTCTTATCATTATTTTATGGAAGTGCTACTGCCTCCACCCATTTAGACACATAACCTATGTCCATAATAAATTTACTTAATTCCATGAGGACTCACTAAAATCCCCATACAATCAATACCCTATACATCAAATAGCTTAATTTCCATGATCGGGGTAAGTGAAAACTCATGCTTTTGGGATATTTCCCCATGTATCTGATAACTATCACACACTTTAACAAAGTCATGTGCATTGTAGAAAATAATGGGCAAATAATACCCATACTGGAATATCTTGCACGCAGTCTGAATCCCACTATGGTGACCCCCTAACATGTGATGAATGGTAGGCCTTCAAATTACTTAACATATACACTTCTAGTCTCTTAATAACACTATTAATCACACCATAAAAAATGGTTCATACCCAAAGTACTTCCTTATCTCATGCATAAACTCTATTTTGATGGAAGTTTAACTCGTTAGGCACAATTTCACTTGTAAGAAAGTTGGCAAAGTCAGCGAACCATGGAATTAGGTCATGTGATGCAGCCAATAGTTGCTCATATGAAAGCATCATATATCTCAATCTCATTATTTTCTGTATTTTTACCCTCCAGTCTTGATAAGTTGTCAACCACTTAATTATCATCCCCATTTCTGTCTTTCACCTCAAAATCAAACTCTTGAAGCAAAAGGATCTAGCAAATCAATTTGGCTTGGAATTTTTTTGTCATGAGGTAATTTAAGGTAGAATAGTCAGTGTGTATGATCACCTTGGTATTTACAAAATATGACCTAAAATTCTTAATGGAAAACTACAACTAACAAATCTTACTCAATAACAATATAGTTTTCTTAGCGGGGTTTAAAACCTTTATAGAATATTATATAAAATGGAAAATCTGCTCATGCTTCTAGACTAGGACTACTCCTACACCACTCTAATCAAATCACACATTACCTTGAAAGGCAATGACCGATCTGGGGCAATAATATCTGGGGCTGACACTAGTTTTTTCTTCAGCTAGTTGAGAACCTTTAGACATGCATCATCAAATCAAACTTCACCTTATTAAACAACAACTTGAACATTAGGTGTACAATTTCATAAAACTCCTTGATTAACCTCATATAAAATCCACCATCCCCCCAAAAGCTCCTTATTCCTTTTAAAAAAATCGGGGGCGATAATCTTGCTATATTTCAACCTTGGCTTGATCACTTCAATTCCTCTGGCTGATATCTTGTGCCCAACAAAAACTCTCTCCCTAACCATAATATGGATTTTTCTTGTTTATTACTATGTTTGTCTACTCACGGTGCTCCACTCTTTATCCAAGACAATTATCATAGGAGTAGCCCAAAATCAAGAAATTATACATGAAACCTCAACTATGTCCTCCATTATATCACTGAAGATTGATATCGTGCAATGCTAGAATATTATGGGTGCGTTGCATAGTATGAATGGTATTCTATGAAATGCAAAGGTACTATAGGGGTAGGTGAAAGTAGTTTTCTATTGATCCTCTAGTGCTCTTGAAATTTGATTATACCCAGAGTAACCATTCAGGAAGAAGTACCACCCTCTCCCGACCATCCTGTCGAACCTATAATCCATGAAGTTTAAGGGAAAGTTATTGGTCTGTGTCCATGCATTTAACTTTTGGTACTTCATGCACATCCTCCATCAATGACAGGTCTCATTGGAATCAGTTCATTCTTATCATTTTGGAAAATAGTTATTCCACCCTTTATAGGGACATACTGCATTGGTCTTAGCAATTGACTATCATTATTTGGATAAACCACCCAAACATCTATCTACCTTATAATCTCATTTTTACCACCTCTTTCATTAGTGGATTTATCCTTCTTTGATGCTTCATGCTGAGTATGTCATTTGGCTTTAATTGAATCTTGTGTGTGCTTATTCTAGGAAAAATACCAATGATGTCTGCATTGGTCCAATCAATGGGCTCTTTGAAATTTATCTTTAAATATCCAATGTATGTGTCTACCTCATGTATGCTTCTACAATGATCGTTAATGTATTCTCAGCTCCTAGAAACACATATTAGAGTGGAGAGCCTTTAACTCTAGCACAGGTAGCTAGTAGGAGGAGTCAATCTATTTTTTAAATTCATATCAAGCTTCTTTAGAGAATAATAAATGACCCTAGTCCATTTAGTAGATACTTTACCTCCTAATATCATCAATACAAGAAACTCTATATTCATAATCACAACTGTAGTATTTCTATAAAAAACTTCCCCTGAATCAAAGTAATATCGATCTCATCAAGTACATAAACTATGTCAATCGCCGACACCACTCTCATATCACATGGTTGCTTAATTCACTAAAACATATTGAAGGTAACATCATTATAATTATGCCTGAACTTTAGATCCCCTCTCTCCATATCCACAAACGCTTTTTGGGTAGCCCGAAATGGTCGCCCAAGGATGATGGGTACCTCAAATAAACTTTTAAATCAAGGATCACAAATTCTGCCAAAAATATCAAGGTATCAACCTTCACTAATACATCAGAAAGAATTTCAACAAGTTTCTTAACTATACAATCTTCCATCAACAACCGCATAGAAGTCAGCATGGGGCTCACAAGCCCAACTATTTAAACACTGCAAGTGGCATAATATTGATGCTAGCACCTAAATCCCACAATGCCTTAGAAAAATGGAACACTTCCAATAGTACACAGAATATTAAATGCTCCCAGGTTTTCCTTTTTATACCGTAGAACAAGAAGCAATAGCACCAAATAGTGAAAATTATCATTGGGCTCAAACAAACTATTCTCTTATTTGTATATATGTTATTTTATTCTAGAAAAAATAAGGTTATAAAGTCCTTCATGAACTTTGCAAAACTTCCATCTGTACCAAAGCTTCAACCAATGGAATATTCATAGAGAGTTGCTTCAACATAGATAAGAATTTATGGAATTTTACACTTCTATTTTATTTTTCAACTGTTGTGGGAAGAGTGAAAGAGGCCTAGGCTTGGGCATTATTTTCTTGCTTCCCCATTATTGATAGGAAGCACACCATCAACTTTACCCTTGTCCTTTGTATTTTGATCCTCTCTAAATCTTAAGTTTACTCCGATTACCCTCTTCACCACTTATACATCATTATTAACTTCAATTACTGGTATCAAAGGATTAACAATTGTTTTCCCACCCCTAGTGGTAACGTATAAGCAATGACCATCATTACTAGGGTTGGGAACAATGACACTTGGTAAGGTACCCTTCCGCTTTTGACTAAGTGTTGCTAAAAGTTGGCTCATCTAGGTTTCAAGCTGCTTGATAGTAGTGGTGTGCGAATCCACTAACTGTGTAACATTTTCCAGGTCCTCGTAAATATTGTTTATGCCCTTGTTGTAAAATTTGAATGCTTCAACAACTTTTCATAAATCTCCTCCATCCTAGAGGTTCTGCATAATTCATGGTGTCTGCCTTTAGGGGGCAGATCAATCCCTGCTCTCTATGATGGTCATCCTTTCGATGATTATCTTTTCAATAATCATCCTTGCAGTAGTCTTCCTTTATACAATCATTATGATCATGATAGTAGTTACAACCTTGATTAACAATGCCTTGGTAGCCCCCATCTTATTTATATACTTGGCCTCCTCCATATTATTAATGTAATAATCATATTATGAAGGAGATTTATCATTTGAAGACACAACATTGAAACTGGATAGATTAGGTCAATTTGTGTCCTTTTGTTACTCATCTCTAGATCATGATCCTCTTCTTTTCTCTTTTACTCAACCAAAATACCAACCGCATAGACATCATATGATACCTCAGACTCTCTGGTATGCCATGCTCCATTAGTCTTTGTTACTTTATCTATCTGGTCAATAATGTAAGCATAAATTCTATTCATGAATGAACCTCCCATTACCATGTCAGTGATCATCTTATTGCCGAGTTCAGAGCTTTATATAACACCTTCTTAAGATAGTCCTCCTTAAGTATATGATTAGGAAATTGCTTCAACTTCTTCTTAAATATGATATAGGCCTTATGATAAGCTTCACCACTGGCCATCTTGAAGTTACTAATATCATCCATTAGCTACAACATCTTTGATGGTGGAAAAGACCCTCTTAAGAAAAGTATCTCTCAACTCTTGCCATGTGTAGCTGGAACCATCAAAAAGCTCATTCAACCATATCGCTACCTCACCAAACAATGAAAATGGAAATAACCAAAGGTAAATTGCATCCTAACTCACCCCTAGGTTCTAAACCGACTTACAGATACCCAAGAAGTTCACCAAGTGTAAGTTTGAGTCCTCACTAACAGTCTCTCAAAATAATCTTTCTATCAATAGATAGGAATGAGTGCACTTTCAGGTTCAATAACTAAATCATGGTGCTACAATAGAGAACTTAGTGCATAATCCAAGTGGTGGAAGGATGATAGATTTCGTTGTACCAATAGTATCCCCTTCTTCATCATCTTCTTCTACACCAACTTGAGGATTAGGGTTTATTGGGTTCAACCTAGATTGTGCTTTTTGTTCAGCTAAGGCTGCAATAGCTGTTGCAGCTAGCCTAGCAGCCTTGATCTATTTTGGAGTCTGGGCCATTCTCTAAATGCTCAGTTAATTTTTGAATTAACAGCAAAAGTGGTTTACCTAAACTTCTAGTTGAGGGCATAAAACAACAAAGAAAACTAAAATTAGGAAATAAAAGTACGACTATAGTAAATACTAATAGACTACTTGAAGCCATATTCCCAAGAAACAACACCAAAACTTAATGTCATTCAAAACTACACCTCAATTAGAAGTGTAAAATGGATGTTGTCAAATATAGAACCCAACCGAGGGTTGGGGTTGATCCTACAGGGAATGTAGTATGATATGACTATTAGCACTGTTACCCAGTTAATATTTTCAAAATAAAGCTATACGTAAATTAAATTGGGGGGAGTTTTATTTCAAGTTTTATGTTCAATAGTACTAGAATGAAGAATGTGTAAGCAGTAATGTTGAGACACTAGGACTGTGTTCCTCATGACATCTTAACTCAATAGGTGTTTAGTACTGGTGATCTATCTCGATGCTATGCATGCAAAATCTAACAATTATGTTTACAGAAATGCCTATTTTCCCTATTATATGACCATGCACTCATCTCCTCTCGGTCTCAGAGTGTGTTTTATACTAACCCTTATTCTTTATCTCAGATTTAATTATCCCTTCTCCAAATCAAGTTAACTTGTGAAGCCTTCAAATCTCTATTATTATTTTATTTTGATAATCCCTACATCACTCTCGAGCAATTAAATAATACAAGAGATTTTTTAACATTTGCAATCATAAGAAAGCAATCAAAGCAAAGAAAGTAACAATACATGCATTCAACCATTCAACAATCACCTATGTACTTTAACCTACTTAGTTAAATTTTTATGGTTCCCACAATCCTAGTTGGGGTGTTTATCCACTCACGATCATAATGTCATTGCCAATATTCAATAATAAAAGCATAATGATAACATTTATGATGATTAAATGGCAAATTGCAAGAGCAAAGATAGAATAATGTATGAGAATCACATTCAAAGTATAAGCAAAATATTCTAAAATGTAAGTAATAAGTGTACCAAAAAACAAAACCCTACATAAAGTATTTATGGACATAAAAATCCAATCCGGAACATAATAGGAAAATTAAAGTCAGTTAGGGGTGTATGGACAGAGGTACGGTTTGCATGGTTACACCACAACCCTACGAGTCTTCATGCATCTTAACTTGAAAAATAGCATAAACTGGGTTCCAACCCCATAAGCACTGTTATAGCTCGCAGGTCTATCATACGGTCCATACGGGGACTCATACTAATTGAATTCACACAAAACACAAGTTCCATCACTTGATCTCTTCATGACTAGGCATATGGTCCGTACAACTTCACCACAGCTCGTATGATCCGTCATGTGTTTTTTTTGGGTCAAACATCTTCCTCAAATGTATAGAACTGATTCTGTATTTTTCATATGAATAGTGATATGGACCATGGAAAGATAACGGAACATGCAATGTATCACTAGCCATACTCAAACATAGAGCATAATAATATGACATATAGGATCAAGTAGAGCCTGAATCTAAAAAAGTCGAAGATGGGTGACAACACACAGAGATAGTACCTGTAATAATAACATCAAAGGCCTCTTTCTTGAGTCTACCAGGCACAACATATAAATATGGTGAACACCTCCACAACCACCATTATGACCATCGCTACTACCATACTGAGGATCACCGCCACCCCTACCCTGAGGTAGCACGACCCTAATTAAATGAGGTGGAATAAGAGTTGGCATAGCATGAGGTTGAACCATGGTCTAAGAAATACCATGCTAAGGAAAATCCTTGGCTATATAAACCTTGGAACTACACTCATAGCAAGGACCATAGGGGAAAATAGGGCGAGAAGAACTAGACAAACTAGAATGGACACCACATCACAAAGAACCTGAGGTCATACCCCTCGATTTCTGGCTTAAATACTGGCCCTCTAATCCCTGAGAACCACTACCAAAAGCCTGTAATGATGCATGAACATGAAGACCAAACATCCCCTGTTGTTGATGCTGAGATAGGGTCCTACCTTTTGAACCAGAACTGCTACCACCATGTCTCAAACTACTGAAGCAACCCAGACTAGATCCTTCGTAGTATGAGAATGCTCAAGAATGTCTTGAAAGGATGAACCGAAGAGAAAATAAAACCTCAGCAGTCTTACAAATATGGTATCCAACCAATGAAAAAATCATCTCTGCCTCAATAGATATATAACTAGCACCATAATAAGATAGTCTATGAAAATCATGCTTATAATTCAAAATAGACTAGGAACCCTGCTCAAGTCTTAGAAACTTATTTCTCCTGCTATCCTACTCAGTACAAAGAATATACCTATCCAAAAATGCATCATGGAAGTAACTCCAAGTAATAAGGGTAGAGTCAGCAGACCTGGTCGAACAATAAGACCTTCGCCATTGCTTGGTAAGGCTTCCCATCTAATACATGATAAAATCAACATTACGGGTCTCCAACAAGCTAAGGTTATGTAACCCCCCCGACACCTATTAATGAAATCCCTCAGATCCTCTCTTGGAGCACCAGTAACTCTTAAAGGAACCAATCTAAAAAATTAACCCAATGCCTTCTGATAAAAACTAGACATAGGTGGATACGAAGGCATAGGTGGAACAATAGATGGAGCAGGCACTGCTGGTGTTGAAGATGGATAAACTGATGCTGGAGGCACCTAAAAAGGGAATGATAAAATCAATGGAGGGACATCAAACTATAAACATTTAGTGCTAGAGGCACCGCAAACCATAAGTACTCGATACCGGTTACACACTTAGACTGAAAGAACCTGGGATGTAGTCTACATCCCACCTTTTGGCTGCCCCAACATACCCAATAATTTTAAGAAGAAACACCTCATCTCTGGTGTAAAATTTGGAACTGATGAATACATAGGAGAAAATAGAACAGATCGATGTACGTCTAATTGCTACTGACCCGATATAGGCTCAAGATCAATATCTAAAGTGCTGATTAGTGAAGCAGCTCTAGTTGGAGTTATGAATCTAGCATGCCTTCTACCTTGGCCTTACCCCGGGATCGACTCTTAGCTGGTGCTCTAACTTGTGGTGTAAAAGGTGCATCATCTCCTGGTGCTGTCGAAGATTGTGTGTATTGCATCTAGAGAAGAGTGAATAAGAACAAATAAGATTCTAGAGATCAACTATGATACACGTTTGACATAGAAGTGAAAAGAGTGATTCTTAAAGATGTCCCAATAGCCTCTTGAAGATAATATGCGGATGTCTCCACACACGATTCGCAGGTCTCTACTAGACACTGGCTTATATATCGAGGATAAAAATGAGCCTAGCTCTCTGATACCAACTTTTCATGACCTAATTTCTCAAGTCATGAGGGAACCTATATCTCACTATAAGAGAACTACCCAAAAAGCATAAAATAGCAAGAATAATAAGCTAAAAGTGGAAGATAATACATAAATAAGGGGCAAGGATAAGTGAAAGTCTAAATCAAGTCAATAACAACCCTAAAACCTGATACCTAAAAATACAATATTTGTATCGAAATGTTAATAATAGAAGGAAGTATAAGGTAGGGTAAAGGATAAACTCTGGATGCCAGAAGCCATCATTTACCTCAACAACTGAATATCAACCTAAACCTGGAATCAGTGTGAACCACTCGTACTCGGGTCGACACCAAAAGATGCAGAAGTGTAGTGTGATTACCAAAACAATGGGTACCTAGTAGGCATCATCGGCCTACTGGGCTTATATAAGAAATAAAGGTAGTAAATAGACAGATAAAGAATACAAGTCATGAAAGTCAAACAAGTAGAGCAAACAGAGAAACCAACTAACATGATAAAACAAGTAAATATCCTAGATAATAAGATACGACAAGAAAGACTCAGGAAAACAAATGAAAGAACGTACTTGAATCCATGCTTAAAATAAATAACAGAAATGGAGGTATACCGGTAATGTCAAAAAACGAGGACAGGAGGAAGGGCTAACAACCAAAAGTATACCAATGAAATAACATGAAAGGAGAGTTCATATATATATATATATGCATCAAATAATAGTATGCTAAAAAGAATAAGTAAATAAAAAAATAAGGATGAATGTAAACCCTTCGGCACCATCCTATCGGAAAGTACAAACAAAAACCAACACTCGAGAATGCAATATGGATGATGATGTGATGAGAGGATAGTAAAGTAAATCTATATGCTCCTACCCTGAATCCATAAACCGATAAGGCATGACCTATGGAAGGCTGCAACCCAATACCCCTTCTCCGGTCACCCACAAGCCCTGATTGGCAAGGTCAACAGAGGTCGCAACTCTATTCCACTCAAATCATAAATTCAAGTAAACTCATATAACCATAAATGGTATTCAGACATCTGTCTTGTCTATATCAAAATCAAATATCAATGACCGTGCCTAGCCACAACTGGGACTAAATTTAAAATAAAATCAAAATATTGTTATTGGATGCAACTAAGTATAGTGATAACTCAAAACCATGATTAACATCTTTTCTTAGCAGTTTTATCATCAATACTCGTAAAGCATCTAAAAAATAATCATTTTATCTCATAATACTGAAAATGGGTTCCGCAAGACCATGCAAGGTCTCAAAATTAGTGATGTTTGGATCTTGGCTATAAAAAAGTGGAAACCAATGCATAAAAGCCCCTTCAATAATGATGATATGCTCTATCATAACAATATCACAACAATTCCAGCCAACCCTGCACATATGCAAATATTACAACATCTGGAACCAACTAGTCGATGTCTAGGACTCACGAACATTCCTAATAAACCCACCATCTATGTTCTAAAGTCAATAAAGACCACTTACTATCACAGGTTAACTATAATAGCAAATGCAACACCAATACATATTCAAGAAACCGATTAAAGAAGTGGATAAAGTGTTGGGCACCAGCTTAGAAATCCTAACCCAAGAATGGCTAATTACTACAACTATTTTCTATATAAGTTAAATATAAGATTTATAAGCCATAACCTACTTGTTTTTCGAAGATAAGTTTGCAAATACTGAGAAGAATAGTCCTAGATAATCTAACTGCTCCAAAAATGCGTGAACAAGCTCGAACGATCATGAAATTAAAAAAAAATAATCTACATATTAATATGAGTCAAATGATACTCATAAAACTATTATTATTACTAGGGAAAAAATACAGGTCAAAATGGGACTACTGGCCCGCAAATCCAAAACTCCAAACAAAAGGTATAAAATGTTCTCCACACCGCAGAGAACTCATACCCAAGGTTTGGAGCTAAGATGAGAAAAGAATAAGTTAGAATTAATGAAATAAAGTGAAGAGCCCACTTGAAGAATTTACGGTTTTTAGGATGAAATTGGGTAAATTTTGAGAGGAAACTTATCAAAAATTGAAAAATAGTAAAAAAATTAAGTTCCAAACGTTACCCAAGATCACAAGTGAAAACCCAAGGTACAACAATAGTAGAACCCAAGTATTGAAGAGAAAAGAGGAAGAAAATGAAAAAATAATCGAGATTTGAAGCATATATACTAGGTCCCTGTACTCAGAGCCATCGATGATAAATGCTGGGAAAATAATTAGCTTCGTTGGCGCTAGGCCTACACGATTGTGCTAAAGGTGAGGGGGTGATTTGGCGCCATCGACACTATATTGCTGCAATCGCATCCTGACTAGGCACCTCAGTGTCATTGAAATAGGCATAGAGAAATTGAACTAATAAGAAAAATAAGGGAATTGAAAAATCGCGCCCTCTAGCACTATAGCCCTAAACAAATTTTAGTTGCACCAGTTGCAGAAAATCTACAACTTTTGGAAATAGGATTTTGGGTCTCCGGGCCTAAAGGAGCCCGATACACTGAACCAAAATACTGATTGCACAAAAAAACTCAGACTCAACTGTGCAGAAGAAATTCTGATCTGAGGTATTTTTGAAGATATGTTGGCCAAAGTAAACAATTTTCCAAAATAACCAACTCTCCAACCGAGTACCCAAAATGAGCTCTATTGGCCCGAAGCCCCAATGAAAAACTCTCTTGCCCAAACTCGATATTTTAGAGTTGATGGCATAGTCTGATTTTAATTTCAATGCTTTGATCACAAAATGACCACCTAAGCTCTACTTATGAACTAAAAAACACATAACAAAAACAAGATAAAACCAAAACCAAAGATTCTGAACTCGAACCAGGAGTCCATATAGATAAAATCCATGTTCGGAGCCCAACAGATTGTCAAAATTTAATTCCGATTTTGTTTTCACATAATTTTGACCAAGATAAATAATTTCAATGTTAAAGGATCTAAAACAGGGAAACAAACATGACAACCAAAAAAAGACCTAGGAACCGA
>JBDJHY010157398.1:0-12703 GCA_039654485.1 Withania somnifera
ATGGACTAAACACGACCCTAGCTAAAAGCTAGCCTAGACACTAGTGTTAAGAAGAAGAGCAACTTACATACCAGGGTATCTTAGACGATAAGGAAGATGTGGGTATCTTATACAAAAAGGCAGGCAGGTATGTTAGATACCCGCGAACTGAACCTTCCCCGCCCCCTAATCATCATCTACAAAATATTTTTCTCAAATAAGGCAATTAATTAAATGGTACGTACAACAGCAATGGTTAGGATGGCTTTCAATCAATCTTCTTCTGCCAGCTCTGCCTTTCTCTTCTTCTTAGGTACTTCTGTTCTCGAACCCCCTAATTCATTTTCCTTCTTTTTCTTTACCTCATGGCCTTCAGCCCACTTGTTTTCTCTTTCCATTAGTTTGTTAAGCCATTCTTTGCCACATGGGCTTCAGCCCACTTGTTTTCTCTTTCCATTATTTTCTCTTTGCTACTTCATTCTTTGTAAAAAATAGAAGTTAAGAAAAAAGAAAAAGGGAAGAGTAAGGCGAAGAGTTAAACAAAAAAAAAAGGTTGAGAAAAAAAAAAGAGAAGAAAAAAAGGAAAGTAGAAAAAAAAAGGAAAAAAAATGAGAATAGAAAATAGAAGTTGAGAGGCAAGTAAAATGGAGAGTTGAGGTGTAAAGGGGCAAAAATATATTTATTCTGTACATAAAAAAGATGGAAACTAGTCTTTAAAGACTTCTCTTATGGGAGACAAAAAATCAATACCACCCACTTTGGGGACACCTAGTGTAATTTCTTGATTGAATTTGAAGTAATTGCGTGTAATAATATTATGGGAAAACTATGCGGCGTGTCTCTTAAGAGCAAATATTTTATATACTCCTATTCTTTTACTTTCATACCCCCAAATTACTATTATAGCTCATTCCCTTAGCTTATATCTTTGTAGTCATTTAGCTCATCTTTTATTTTTATTTTCCATACTTTTCTATTCTATTTTTCATTTCTTTTCTCCTTTTTCATTTGCCCTTTTGTTTTTTGCTTCTTGTTCAATTTTTTTTTTCAAATTATTATATTTTTTATTTTTTTTACATCATAATTTTATTCATACTTAATTATGGCTCCTTTGTTATTCATTTATTATTTATTTCTCTTTCACTTTTTTCAACTTTTTCTCTCTTTTTTTTCTTTATTGTTCATTTGTTTAATTTGTACACAAATTATGTTTTTTTTTTCTTTGATCATAATCAATTTTGACTTCTCTATTATTGTGTTTTGTATTTTTACGTTTTCTCTTTGTTTTTTATTTTCTTTATTTCTTGTACATTTTCTAATTTTTTTTCTTTTTTTTTTGTACTTCTTAAATATTTTTATCAAATCATATTATTCTTTATTTTTACACCATAATGTAGTCTCATTACTTTTTTATTTTTATTTTTTAGAATTTTATTTAATTCTTTTTTATTTTTATCTCTATAGTTTAATTTCATTCACATTTCTTGCTTTTTCATTGAGGTATGCTTAATTCTTCATTTTAGACACTCTCCAATCCTCCATGATATCATCAAATCTATCTATATGCTGACATGTTAGCATGGAAGATTGTTTCAGTTCTTTAATGAGACACTCTTCATTTCTCTATAATATCATTACAATGTATTAATATACTAACGTGGTATCTTCCTTAAATGAGATACTCTTCCGTCCTCCATTATACTATCACATTATATCATATACTAGCATGGTGTCATAGGGGATTGCTTCAGTCCTTCAATGAGACACTTCAGTATACCATCACAGTATATCTAAATATTTACGTGGTATCATCCTTTAATAAGATAATCTTCGGATCCATATAATAACATGATATCATAAAGGAACGTCCTTTTGTGAGTCACTCTTCAATATACGATAATAATATTTCTATATACGAGTGCGGTATTATCCTTTAATAAGACACTCCTCGACCTTCCGTATCTATATACTGGAATGGTATCATGGAGGACTGCTTTAGACATTCCCCAATTTTCGATGATACCATCACAATATATCTACATACTATCATATCATTATAGATACCTACTTTAGTCCTTTGGTGAGACCTCCATGATACCATCAGAGTATATCTATATATTGTCCCACATTGAAATTTGCTTCAGTAGTTATGTGAGACCCCCATGATGACATCACAATTTATCTATATACTTGCAAGGTATCACAAAGGACTACTTCAATTCTTCAATGAGATACTCATCAGTATACTGCCACAATATATTTATCTATTGACATAGTATCATAGAGGACTACTTCCATCCTTCTATGAGACACTCCTCAATAAACCATCATAACATACATTTCTATATACGATGATGGTATCATTCTTCTTTGAGACACTTCTCTTGCTTGGTTATAATTTCGAATCCGGTATTATATATTTGCTCTAGTTTTTGTTGTTTTAATGTTGAAACGATTTTTCTTTATCCATGGGCAATGAGCTACATAATACCATCACAATATATCTATATATTGGTATTATATCATGAAATAGTATTATGGAGTTTGCTTCGATCCTTCAAATAAGAACTACTCAGTCTTACATGATACTATTATAGTATACTTATATATATCATAGTATCATTGATGTTTACTTTAGTCCTTAATGGATCTTCGTAATACCATCACAATATATCTTTATACTGACATGATATCAATGATAGTCTAGTCATTTAATTATTTTATTCATATTAATTTAAAATTAATTAGTTAATATTTTCATCTTTGAATTATATTTTTATTTTTTACAAAAAATAAAAGTATAAAAAAAAAAGATACATAAGTAAAAAAGAGAAAAAAAAGTAAGCAAACAAAGAGACAAAAATAAATAATAAAAATATTATCAAATGATATCTCTAATAAATAATTACTATTGTAATCTAATTATTTAACCTTTTCTTATATTCAACCAAAAATAAACTTTTCTTGTTAATCTAAAAAATAGTTACTTAATATTTATATTTTTATAGGATATTATTTTTAAAAATAAAAAGACGATATAGAAAGGGACAAATAAGAAAGAATTAGATTTAAAAAACAAAGGCAAAGATAACAGAGGCACCGATTTTTATTTTGGAAAAGATGGCATTCGGAAAGGGGATACGGTGTTTAACTTTTTATAAGAGGTATTTGGGTGTAAATAATTTATATAAATAATGTATCGGTGTAATTTTTTCTTATATTAGTTGACATATTTAGTTGGCCACATAATTACTTAGTTAGCAGTTAATTTAGAGGACAATTACATTTTTTAATTCTCAGGAGAGCTGTGAATTGTTGGTAATTACATTGTGTAATTACAGGATTATATTTTAATTTTAATTTTAATTTTTTTTTTGTTTTTGTTTTAATTTATTTTTATTTGTGTTTTTTTAGTTATTCTAATATTTATAAAAAAATATTTAATTATTTATGTTTTATTTCCCAACCTTTACTTATTGTGATTCCATTCAATTGTTCTTATTAGTATTTACTTTTTATTAATTCTTCTTATTTAGAATAATTATGTTAATATTTTAATATTTAATAAAGTAGAATTCATTGTCGAATAAAGTTATAAACTTTTGTCCTCATTTTCTTTTGAATTATATTTATGTGTGTTATGTTGAAATTTGACGTAAAAGTATTATACTAACTCTTTTTGTTTTGTACATTGAACTTATGTTATATGTTTTGTTCTAATTTATTTATCTTAATACTATTGACTTGATAATTTACATCACATAAAAGTACTATACTAACTCTTTTTGTTTTGTACATTGAACTTATGTTATATGTTTTATTCTAATTTATTTATCTTAATACTATTGACTTGATAATTTACATCACTTCATTTTTCAATTAGCCTTTTTTCAAATATTTAAAAAATTTAATAATATTATATTTATAATATTAATCTTTGTGTGAAACATTAAATATTCTTAATAATTATGTACTTTTTTATGATATATATATATATATATATATATATACATGTAATTACAGTGCAATTATATTGTGGCAAACAAAATCTGATGATAATTACTAGATAGTGTAATTACTTAGTAATTACTACCCCAGCAATTAAACCAATTTCAATAACCAAGTGGTTTTCGAAACATACACTAAATTTTATTCTACTTACAAATATATTCTATCTGTTCTAAAATAAGTGGTACTTTAGTAAAAAAAAAAAACACCTCATGTAAAATAAATGTCATGAAAATTGATATTTGAAGAACTATATGTTAGGATACATAACGAAATCATTTTAGGATCATACTGCTTACATGAATTATAGACAAAAACTACAAACACGTATTGCATACAAAGTGTTTGAAACTTAACTCAAGGAATACCTCTCAAAGCGTGAATAGTTTACGTCTTCTACGGTGATCCCAAATTGATTGAAAGCCATAGTAGCAGCCCATAAACTCTAATCGCTTTTATAGTATTGCTGCTGTACATACCATTTAATTAATTGCCTTATTTGAGAAAAATATTTTGTAGATGATGATTAGGGGGCGGGGAAGGGTTCAGTTCGCGGGTATCTAACATACCTGCCTCTTTGTATACGATACTCACATCTTCATTGCCGTCTAAGATACCCTGGTATGTAAGTTGCTCTTCTTTTTAACACTAGTGTCTAGGTTAGCTTTTATCTAGGGGCCGTGTTCAGTCCATGTCGATAAACAAGCTGTCTATCAGCACTTGAAGGGCGCTACTAGATACCTGTCACCTCCCAATAGCAACATGTAACTTTGTTCGCCGTGCTAGGACAGATGTGATGAATCACCTGAGCTTTTTGTCTCTATAAGAATTTGAAATTGTCCTCATGTTCTCAATTCATTTCATTGACCAGTAGGACACATCCAAGGGTAATGATGTTTTAGAATTCCATTGGTGGAAAATCCTACCTCCGGCCGCTAATGACAACTATAGTGATCATAATGAGTCTATAGGCTTGCCACATTATAGCTTCCATTGTGTAGTTGATGAATCCTGGTGCAATTAGTTTGTCTTGAGCACTTGAATGCTTCTATTAGTAAAATGCTAATTTTATATTCTTGTGGATAGCTGCACCCCAAGATGTGCTAGTGAAGTGGGTTGAGAACTAGGTTCAAATTTCAGTAGAGACAAAAAACGCGAGGTGATTCTTCCCATTTGTTTTAGCCTTGGGTGGAAATAGTTACTTGGTATCTGCGGGTGGGAGATGGCTGGTACCCTGTGGATTTAGTCAAGTGCACGAAATTTGGCCCTGATGCCAGGTTATAAAAAAATGTGGATAGCTTTTAATTTGGAAGTAATTTTTTAAAATAGGACAAAGGATATTTCATATTAGTATAATTGTGGTTCAATCTCTTTAAGTCCTTCTTTTGTATCCTAGGTTTGGAGATGGAAAGCAGCATAAAGAATGAACTCTACTGTGACATTTTCGATATGTCAAACCTTCAATCAAGTCTTAGGTCAACTACCAATTCCGGAAACAATGATTCACATGGTATGAACTTCAGCTGATTGCTTCAAGCTCATAATGAAACTTGAAAATGCATTTTTTATTAACATTTGAATATCAAGTTGCTTACCGTTAATAAAAGGTATGACACTGTGCTCTTATTTCTGGATTGCATATTTATTGGTATCACTATCGAGGTACGAAAACTGAGGGTCTTCATTGGCATTTTAAGACTTTTTATTCTAAACGATCTTCTGTACTGGCTACTCTCAGCAGATCTAGATGAAAGCAAACTTGAGCTTTTGTTGATCAACTAATGTTTTTTTTCTCTCCTTTGCTTTCTGTTGTTTGCCAAAGATTAACCAAAACAGAAAGAACTATGTTATCTCTCATTTCCTTGTTTATTTTCTCGTTTCAAAAATTTTTAAACCTCTTATCATGATTTGAGCCGATGGTTTTTCGGGAACAACCTCTCTACCTCCCCGGGGTAGTGGTAAGGTGTACGCTCTACCCTCCTCAGACCTCACTTGTGGTATTTCACTGGGTATGTTGTTGCTTCTGAGATGCTGTTGCTGTTGTCGTGATTTGTGAATAAATGTTACTTAAATGCTGCTAAGTGGATATATTCTCGCATGCGTGAGCAGTTTTCTTGGTTGGGAATCTCTCCTGTACATAGTGCTGACTGCAATTAACATCTAAGTGCAGATGGCGATTGGTGCGACCTATGGAGTGATGATGGAGATTTTTGTCATGATTCTACTGATAAGTTGGATAAAACATCTGAAATGGACAGGGAATGGAAGAGGCGGCATGACCAATTCCATACCGTATCCTTACAAGTTTAATCTGATTGAGTGCATCCAGGGGAAAAAATAGATGTGTACCTTTAGATCATGAATTTCATTTGCGTTTTGTAATTTCTGATGAATTATTAGATTGGATACCGTGATGATCTTATGGCAGGGAAAGAAGCTTCCGCACAAGAGGGGTTTAATGGTGGTTTTAGGGACTCTATCTATGTCGGATACAACTGGGGTCTTGTCAGAGGTATCACTAGGTGAGTATATGCATTTCATTCATGAAATTTGTAGAGATTTGAGCTTGTGTAACCAACTAGAAATTTTCTTCATGCTGCTTTATATTGAAACTTGATGTTCTCTCTTTTTCCCCCCTCTTCAATGAAGCACATTGGCCTCTCTTCCAGACGGCTTAAAAGAAAGAATGGTTGATACAACGGAAATCCAGAATAAGTTCCAGCTCTTACATGAGTCTGTGCAATCTCATTCAACAATGGAAATGCTTCAGCTGTTCCATGATTATCTGTCAAAAAAGTCTGAAGAGAGTGGTAACGATGACAACTCTAGCTCCTGTTTAGCGGGTTCCAATGACCTAAGCTCCAGTGACAGTCTGCTTGAGAATTACCAGAAAGAACTACAATCAGTTATTGATGAATCAGGGCTCAAATTGCGCTTAGATACAAAGGAATAGCTTTTTCCTTTCTTGCTTTACTTATTGAAATCACTTATCACTTTCTTGAGAAGTGAGAGTTTTCATCACAATCCATGAAAACTGCAATCAGGGGGGGGGGGGGGGAAGATAGTATAGTCAAGTGCGTAGTTTGTACGTGGAATATTTCTGTTATCGACAATTGTATGCATAGTTTAAGTTAAACATGTGTTGTATTCTAAAGAGAAAAATACTTTTGTGCTTTCTATTGTCGTTTATTCTTTCTTTTGTTTCAAGTTTTTGGTTATTATTAGCAGGAATAAGGGTCTAAATTTGTGTTGTAAATTGTTGTTTGCCTTTTCAGGTGATAGTTTGGTTGACTTCCATTTTTATGTGGTAAACTCCTAGAGTTTCTTTTTCTCAATGTTTATTTTTGTTAATTCCAGTTTGTTTAGAATCATGATTCCTGGGGAAGATTGATGAAAAAGGTTCAATCTGCATCACTTGAGATGGGATTAAACGGTGAAAGAGAGGAAGGAGTTGTAGTCGAAGATGAAATGAAGATGAAGTGTCTAGTAAAAGTCCTTAACAAGCTTTGGCTTGATTGACTAGAGAAACAAATGGGTTTCTGAACTATTTGAACAAATTTCTTTGTCACTTTGTGTACTGTTAAAATTGAAAAAATAGGGTTGTCATAACGTGCCGTATTTGTATTTTTGGCAAAATTTGACTCTGAAATTTGGTTTTTGAAGTTGGGCCTTGTGGCTCTATTTTCGACTGATCGTTCTTTATCCGTCAATTCTTTTGTTCCTCTAAATAAGTATCTGGAATTATGTTTGTTTCCTCAGCATTAATGTTAGGGCTAGTAGTGTTTGAATTGTTCCTTATGCACGCTTATGACAATTTAGTTGTCTATCTTTGGAGCTCAACTCTTTGAACGCTACAATCTCTAGTAACCAATACTCGAGCCATTAAACTCAATTTTCTCATTAGCGATTACTGGTAATGTCCATGTCAAAAGCGCTTTATTGGCAAATTCTAGTCAATAGCCGAGATGATGGTTGAAGATCATGGTATCACATGTTAGGATAATATTAGCCAACTGTAGGATAAAGGCATAAAGCCATAGTTTGAAATACATAAAACCTTTCGAAACACTACTAAAATGGGTGTAGGCACATTATCCTCAAGAAACAAGCACAACAACAGATTTTATTAAATTACTTGAGAATCCACGATGAAGTATTCGACCATCTAATCCCCCCAATCAATTCCTTTTTTTAAGGCCATTAAGCTGAAATCTTAGCACATGTTGGGAGGATCGTGACTTGTGAGCAACAAGACAGTTATTCCTGGACGAAAGATTGTCTTACTAGCTCCGCGCAGATGTCCACCTGTGCCACAATGAAAGCATGTGTTCATTGTTACTCATCTATGAAAATAAGTCTCTGTATTCTAAGATTTTATCTAGCATTCTGATCATATTAGCTTGATTATGATATATAAGGACAGAATTATACTAAATGGTACGAGTTCTCTACTGACCTTGAACTGGCATCAGTTGTAAGCCTGAATTGGTCTAGGGTGTGCAAATCCTGCTGCACTGAGCCGGAGATGAGGTTCCCATTTAGATGTTGGCAAGACTGCTTCAAAAGCTTCCACAAGCAATGCAACCTTTCTCTTGCTAGCTGGAGCAAGTTTGTCCACAGCTCGTCGGAGTGCAAAATCGAGCATCCAGTCCTCCACATTTTTCCTTCCATCCATCATCTGATGCTTGAGATCAACTTTCTCTGCATCTGGATCTGGCTCCAGTGGCAGGAAATTTGGTGGTCGTGGATTGAATTCTCTTGATTCCTCTGGCTCCTTGTCATTGCGCCTGGCTGTGACTCTCAGCTTTCTGTAGCTCTCAGACACTTCTTCACTCCCATATTTTTCATTTGGTGTCTTCTTATCATTGAATCTTGGTACATCTTTGATTTGGTTCAGCTTTTCTGCACATGCCTCAGCTGTTGGATCCGCTTCGACACCAGATGCATTTTCAGTTTCATCTCTTGAATGATCTTCATTGGTCTTGCTCTTGAGATCTTTACCCACTACCAACTGTTTATCATTATTGCCATGGTCATTTTCATTTCCTCGTTCACAGCAATCTAGTTTTGTTTCTCTCTCCTCCATCTCGACAACGATGTTTTCATCATAATTTCTTTCGTTGTCCTTGAATGTTTCATGTTGCTCTTCATTGAGATGGCGGGCATTGAGATCTTGAGACCCTAAAAGTGCAGTTGCATCATCATCTTGAAGAGTTACGCATTCCTCGTGAATAGTTGAAATTTCATCTTCTGGAAAAAAGGTTTCTTCTGCCTTAACAGCAGCCTGATAATCCATTGTTGCTGTCTCACTATCTGCTGGACTGGAACCGCGCTGATCTTCTGGCTTCACAGGTATTTCACCATCCGGGGTGGAAGTGACATGTAGTGACTTAAATGAAGTGTCCTCAGAGGCTTCAACACACTCATCAATGTCAAATTCTGTATGCGACCAGGTAGATTCGGAGTCATCATAATCATAACTTGTTCCGGAGATGATACTTTCTTTATCAAAGAACTCTTCCAGAGTGTTGTCAGATAGAATTTCAGGATTAGATGATTTTTCCATGAATTCCTCGCTGACAACTGAATCATCAACTGATATTATGGGATCTATATCATTTGAGATTGACCCTACTTCATCTTCGCTGTATGCATAGTACTTCTCCACATCGCAGTCCATATCAGAAGCTTCAGATTCTAGCTCTTCTACTGTGTCTTCTATCTCTAATTCAGTATGCATACTCATGGATTCAAAATCCACTTCTTGAACCATGGGTGGCAAATAGAGATCTTCACTAGCACATTCGTTCGGAGTCTCTCCAGGACAGAAGCCAGGTGTGTTGATTTCTGCTGAAATGGCTCCACTCTTTTGATCAAGATTGCCCTCGGTATCATCTGCTGCCACTTCAATGCCTTCATCTGAAGGTACAAGATCAGTGGCAGAAGAACAAGTGATGGTATGATCATCTACCGAGTTGGTTTTTCTTGCAAAGGCATCAGCCATCTCTTCCCTTTCTTTGCTATAAATTTCAACAGAAAACTCCCTGTCATCTTCATTTATATGAGGAGCTACCTTCTCTATATTACTCTGTATTTGTTTTGGAACATTCTCATTCAAGCCTAATCCACGGGGATTAGCTCGACGGGGAGAGAGGCATCCTAACTTGAAGTTCCTCTGATTCTTTAATGTACGCCTTCTTGCTGACAAGAAACACTTTAATGGAGGCAAAGGAGGGTGATGATGACCATTAAGAGAGCAATATGTGTAGGGACAGACCTTGAAGACAGAAGTTCCATCTGATTCTGTTCCTTCAGGACTAAGTTCAAGGTATGAAGGAAACTTGGCTTCTTTCAAAGTTGATGAACATGTAGCCCTCTCTACTTGGAAGTTGTCATACAGAACAATAGGGGAACATGATTTTTTGGCTGAAAGTCTTGCAGGTTTACAACTAGGAGTTTTTGTCATGGTGGTCCTCACTAGTTTCAAACTAGAAGTTCTAGCTAATAAACTTCTTGTTGGTTTATTAACAGAACTAGGTGAGCCTATCTTTGAGCTAATTGAATTCTTTCTGCTAGAACTTTGAGAAGAAGTTTGAGGATTCCTTGAACTAACCTGAGATTTCTCTTTCCTTGCAACAGAACTGCTGGTAGACTTCATATAATTTGGAGTGGATGTTGTCTCCTCCTGCTTCTTTGGTGTTGAAGAATGAGTAGTGGGGGGTGGCTTTCCTGGCTGAGGTACATGCTTTCTGAAACTGATTCCATATTCTGAGATTTTGGTTTTGCCTGATTTCTTCATCATCTTTTTCTTGACTTCAGCTCCTTTGTTCTTGATATCATGGCTTTGTGATATAGGCATAGATGGTTTGTGGTTCATCTGTTGCTTGTTGGCTTTAATAGGATTAGCTTTGATACCAAGCTTGTCGTGAACTTTTCTTTGCACCATCTTAATTGGTTTAGGAAAAGAAAGATATATTCTTTTCAAAGGAAAACCACAAAGGATATTTGGATTTCAGGAGAGTTTCAGTTCATGAAGAAAGACAGTTTTTGATATCTCAACTACCAGAGATTCCAAAGGTTTATCTCCTTTGGTTTGCAACAGCCTTCCTTTTTATGTTCTTAGTCTTACTATCTTTTTGTGTATAGACCGATAGAGTTATTAAGACAAAAAGTTCGCTGGTTCAAGTAACCAGAATTGCCTTTATTCTTTTTCCTATGTGCTGATGTTTGAGTGTCGTTGCTGTTTTTGGTGTTTGATTTGTCATGTGGGAAATTGTTTAATATTAAGATTAAGATAAGAATTAGATGGTGACCTGCACTAATGACGAGGTCATGGGGTCCTATGGCCCTTTTTATGATAAATCAACACTGCCGTCATGGATTATTTGGTCCAATACAAAATTTATCCTAATTATGATTCTGTAATGTGAGATAAGATTTGAGTATATACTTTGTTGCAAATTTAATTTTACTCCTAATCCCTGTAAGCAAACGGCCCCGGAAGGTATTTAAGTGAGGAGTCAGTTATAGATTCCAGTTTTATGTATTTGATAATATATCACAAGCTATGGCAGTTTTTTTGTAAAATAACTTGGTATTGGGATGAAAAAAATGAAAGAGCACTAATTTTAGTGTTGGGCAAACCATAAATTAAGGGACGATAACATAAACCTCAAAAAAAAAAAAAATTAGGGATGATGTTGAATATGATTTTATGATTTTCCTTCTTCTTTCCTCTCTTTCTTTTTGTGCTTTATTAGATAAATAACTAAGAGAAAAGTGAAGAAATGGGACAAATCTTGTATTCTAGGGTGATTTAGTTGACCATTAAAAATTCTATAATTTATTTTACTTTTTTAAAAAATAATAAGAAAAAGGTTAGTGGAAATGGCCACAAAAAGGAATTTGAGCTAATGGTCGGCAGGGAAAAGAAGTTGGGCTCTTTGTGGAACCCCACGACGACTGAAGAGGAGCGTCTTTCTACTGTAGCGACGCTCCTCACCTCTTTCTCTTTGCTTTCTCTTTTAAGAAAATAAATAATAACTTCGTTTTAAAAAAATTAATTTTTTTTAGCAATTTTTATATCACCTATTTAAAATTATATAATTAAATTTTATTTTAATAAATTTAATATATCTTTAATTGAAGAAGATAAAATTTAAAAATCTTTTTTAATTTTACAAATTTTGTATCAAGTCAAAATAGTTCATTCTTTTTTAAATTAATGAGCGTAGTTTCTTTTCAATTTATGTGATGTATTTAATTAGGTATACAGTAAAAAATAAAAAAAAAATTATAATATTATGAAACAACTTTTAAAATAAGTGAGATTTATATAGTTAAGTTTATTTTTATTTTAAATAAATAAATAAATTTATTTAAAAAAAATTATTTATTTATTTAATAATATAAAGTGTTTGATCCAGCTTTTGGGAGAAAACTTTGGTCAGCAGAAGAAACTTTTTTTTGGAAGCTTAAGGAAAGTAGTTATTCCCAACAAGTGTCAAAAATCTAGGGAGCACTTTTATAAAGTTGATCAATCACTAAGTACTGTTCATAAATGGTATTTTTTGAAATAAGTTAATTTTAAAAATTTGATCAAACTGATTATTAATATAACTAAAAATATTAATATTAATATTAACATTAAATATTTACCATTTAAAAATATATATATATATATATATATTTTTAAATGGTAAATATTTAATGTTAA
>JBDJHY010157407.1:0-22435 GCA_039654485.1 Withania somnifera
GTCATTATAGAAAATTTATCAATTTCCACGGTTTGCCTTGAAGGACCATAAACTGCTTTCACAGTTCATTAAAAAAAATTATCATTCCAGTTTCCCCTTTTCCAAAGTTTGGCGAAATATTGGAAGGCCCTACGAGTCCTTTTATGGACTATTGAAGCATTAGAAAGGTCTTGGAAATCAATCATAGACCTAGAAAGTGAATTTCTTATTGAGTCCAAGCTTGATGGGTTAGATTATGGAACGTCAACCCAACCCTAAGAACCTGGCAAGTTCTATTTTAATTAGGTTTTCATAGGGACTTTTTAGACTTTTCCCATTTATTTTTGATTCCACGTCATATTGGCCTCATGTTGGATTTAATATAAATACCAATTCCATAATTCTTTCAGTCGTCATTCATAGTTAAACAAAGAACTTATGCTTCCAAGGGTTTTCCCTAAAGAACTATGCCTATGGTTTTAATCAAGGGGTTAGTGTGCAACCTTCCTCCTCAAGATTTATTCATAAATTTTATGCAATTTAGTTATGTGAGACTTCAACAAGGTTTTGTTCAAAATGTTGTGCCTAACTACCCAGTATTTTAAGTCATGGTCATGATCTAGAGAATTTAGGGTGAATCCTTTATATTGTATTCATCTTTTTAATCATGGTCATGATCTAGAGAATTTAGGGTGAATCCTTTATACTATATTCATCTCCTTAATCATGTATTTTATATATTCTCTTCAACATAATCATGCTTATATAAGCAGTTTGTGTTAGAATTTCATAATTTTCATAGAGTATAAAGTTCGTCAAATTATGAGTTCAAGTCCCTTATGTGGATTTTAATTGCTTTCTTGTGCAGGTTAGGGTAAAATTTCATTTATTTTAGTTAATGGTTCAGGATATGTTAAGCAGTAGAGTAAGAGTCATGGTTCATGGTCATGGTAAACTTATGGATTTTGGATTTTAGAGTCTAATCTAGTTAACGAGTCAATTAACTAAAATAAAGTTAAAACGTGATGATGAGACATTAATAGGAAGAAACAGTCAATTATGAGTTCATGTGCCCTTATGTGTTCAAAACAAATAGTATCATTATATGTTTAGTTCACAGTCAGTTTTAGGAGTAGTAATAAAACTGAGCTGGTTTTTGTGATTTAGTACTTGTACCATATCCTGTGTCTCTAACCACATGTAAGCTCATGGAACAAGGAGGCATTTACAGATTAGGCTTAGTGGATCCACTAGGAGTTAGACAAATGACCCTTACTTTGGCAGGTTTGGTACCCCACCCATCATAGGGATATATATTCAACCAGTAGCCTTTTTCACAAGATATGTTAGCTGTAAAACCTTCTAGTCAGTCAGTCACTATTGTCAGTCCCTTGTTAGCTAAATTAACATAGTCAAAAAACATAGAGTTAAGGGTAACACAACTAAAATAAGGCTTTTATCCTATTCTTGATTTATTACATATATCTTGCTTATTTGAGTCAGCAAGTGGCAGTAGAGGCATGAATTATTTATTCATGCACTGCATAGCTAGTTGATTTATTTATGATACAACATTTTTCACTAACCCGTGTGATGCTCAGTATATTTAAATGCATTGATCACATCCTTCTTGCGCCGCATGTGTTTTACATATGTAGGTTCTCCAACCTTTCAAACTCTTCCGGTTGACTTAGAAATATATTCTTATAGATTTGAGGTGAAGTGGTAAGTTCCCACTTGATTCGGGGGCTATTTGTAGTACTCTACTTTATCTTGATTAGAGCTTAGACACTAGAGATAGTATTTACTATTATCCAATTTTTGCCAGCTATTGTCCAAGATCATTTTTAAGTAGTCATTTTATTACTTGTTTCAGACTTAGATGATGTCAGACTTAGACATTCAGTTTCACATTTATTCAGATTATATATTGATTGATATAAGGTTCACCTATTCTTAATGTTTTCTATTGTATGATATTTCTTCCATATAGATAGAGTGATAGATCTATGCATGGGCCAAATAGTTCATCTAAGGCTACTAAGGTGACTTAGTAGCTAAGGATGTCAGTCTCGTATATGGGGTGACTCCAGGGCATGATAGAATTAGTATTAGATCACTTGGTTCATAGAGTACTAGGATATGTTTGAAGCTAATATTAGGTAGAGTCTTAGTTATGGGTATGAACTGTAGCATACTTATAACTGAGAGGCTACTGAGCGTGTAGGATATATTTCCCTTCGTTCATGATTATACCTCGTGCTTTAGAGTTTAACTCAGAGTTTCTACTCTAACTCATTCTTAATGTGTTTTAGATTTTGCCTCAAGGATAATCTACTTGCCAGGCCAGAAACAGGAATCAGCAGAACCATCCTCCACCATCTCTAGAGCCACATTATCCACCAAAAGACATTACTACTGCCGGGTTGTGAAATATGATACATATGATGGTTTAGTCATTGATGGCACAAGTACTACAGCCAACCCCTGCACTAGTATATCAGCTAGTTCTTGATGCAGTAGTTGTGAGGGTAAGGGAGTTCTTGAGGTTTAGTCCTTAGAATTCTTAGTTTTGAGGGTGGATGAGGAATATAAGTTCTTTCTAGAGGAGGTTAAGAGGATCTGTGAGTTGATGAGCGTGTTAAAGGTGTACATGGTAGACTTAGATTTTTATAGGCTAAAAAATATTATTAGTTCTTGGTATTATATGTGGAATAAGAACAGAGGGTAGGAGCACTTCTACCTTTGTAGACGAGTTTGAGAAGGCACTCGTTGGTAGGTTTTCTCTGAGGAAGAAGAGACAAGAGAGCGTTAGGGATTTTCTGAGTTTGGATTTGAGCACCATGGAAGTAGCTGAGTATGGGATGAAGTTTACCAACCTTTTTAGGTATGACCTTGAGATGGTTGCAAGCATGTGCAACCATATGGATATGTTCCTATCAAAACTCTCTCCATATTTGATCTAGGCAAGGAGGGTGCTAATGTTTTCTAGTGATATGTACATTAGCATGCTGATGGTCCATTTTGAGAAATTAAAAAGGATAAGACTAAGTTGAGGGAGACTTATCAGAATAATCAGTGCAGGACTAGCCAATCCAAGTCAGTTGAGGCTCAGAGAGAGATACAACAGACTTCTAGGGGACTAGATCCTTCTTTGTTCAGTGACCCTACTAAAAATTCAAGCATCCTTAGAATCATAAGCCATCTAAAATAGTTTCTCAGGGTATTATGACAGGAGGTTGCACTCATCCATTGTGTAGTAAATTTGGTTCAAACAATCCTTGTTGTTACATACTTGGACATGAGGGGTGTTTTGGATGTGGTCAGGTAGGTCATACTTTGAGAGATTTTCCCTTCTAAGGGGTGTTTTTTTGTGATAATATAGATCACCAGATTAGGTATTTTCACCAAGAAAGGAGGCATAAGTAGTACTACATCAACACCAGCATCTCGCCTAACTCAGCAGGGTACTTCTACTGGTATTGGAGGTCAGTGCCAGAATTGATAATATTCTTTTGGTTCCAATAGGATTAGGAGCAGTTGACTAATGTGTTGATTGGTATGTTGATGTTCTTGGTGTTAGTGTTTATACATTATTAGAATCCAAAGCCAACATATATTTTGTATCCCCATTTTTTGTTAGACAGTTTGGTGTTGATCATGAGGTTTTATATGAGTTCTTTTTTGTGTTAATTTCTATGGGACTCCTTAATAATTGAGAGGTTCTATATCAGTTTCTAATATCCATTGCGGGGATGATAGCTCCAGCCGTTTTGCGTGAATTAGACATGATAAATTTTAATGTCATTCTAGGCATGGATTGGCCCCATTCGTATCGTATTGTTATTGATTGTAGGACTATAGTTGTTTGTTTTTAGTTTCCTGATAAGCTTCCTCGAGTGGGAGGGTAGTAGAGCTATTCCTAAGGGTAGGTTTATTTCTTACCTTAAATCCAAGAGAATTATTTTTAAGGGTTGCATTCACCACCTAATCCAAGTCTAGGACTCTTAAGTATGAGACACAAGATATCTATTTAGTTCAAGATGTTAGGGATTTTGTAGATGTGTTTCCTGAGGATTTACCCAGAGTTCGTCCTGAAAGAAAGATAGCCTTCGACATATATCTCATTCTGGGCACTCAAACTATTTCCCTTCCCCCTAATAGTATAGACCAACTGATCTTTGGGAGTTGAATGATCAGTTAGTAAACCTCTTAGATAAGGTATTTATCCTTCCTAGTGTGTCACCTAGGGTGATCGGTCTTATTCATGCATAAAAATTATAGTTCCCTCCTCATGTGCATGGATTACTGCCAGTTGAACAAACTCACAATCTAAAAAAAATATATCCCATTCCTAGGATTGATGACAAGTTACAGGTTAGTAGATATTTCTCCAAAGTTTATGTCTGTTCGGTCTACAATCTTCTTAAGGTCAGAGGTTCAGATTAGAAGCTTCTGGAATTTTCAATTTGTATTGCCTCACTAATGAGAATCTTTTGTCCAAAAATAGCCTTTCAAACCTGCTATGGCCACTTTGAGTTCGTGGTCATGTCTTTCAATTTGACCAATGCTCCTACAACCTTCATAGACCTCATGAATAGGGTTTTCAAGCCATACTTTGACCTGTTTGTGATTGCCTTTATTGATGAATTGGTTTATTCCAGAAACGAGGAGAAGCATGCAAGACATCTTAGTGTTGTTCTTTAGGCCCTTAGAAAACTCTAGCTATATGCTAAATTCTCTAAGTATGACTTTTGGCTTTAGTCCATTTATTTTCTTGGTCATGTCATTTCTAGAAAGGAAATATAGGTAGATTCCTAAAAGATAGATTCAGTCAAAAATTGGCCTAAACTGACCTCTTTATTAAATTTTTGTAGTTTTTTGGGTTTAGATAGATTAGTTTTTTACAGTGCATTTCTTTTGTCGTCTCCCTTGACCTGCTTGAATAATCAAAAGGTGAAATTTTAATGGTCAAATTAATGTAAGAAAAGATTTTAGGAGCTGAATACTAGGTTGACTTCAGCTTTGGTGATGACATTACCTAAGAGTTCAAAAGGTTTTTTTTTGCATATTATGGTGCCCCCAAGGTAGTTTTGGGTTGTTTATTGATGCAGCATGTTAGGGTGGTGGCTTTGCTTCTAGGAAACATAAGACTCATGAAAAGAATTATCTCACTCATGATCATGGGTGAGCAGCTGATATGAGGTGCATATGGACGTCTTCACTAATCATAAGAGTTTATAACATGTGTTTGATCAGAATGTTTAATCTTTGTCAGACAAGGTGGCTTGAGTTGCTGAAGGATTATTATATCACATTTATGTATCATCTAGCTAAGTCCAATGTAGTGGATGACGCCCTTAGTAGGTTATCCTTGGGCAATTTGTCTTATGTAGACAATGATAAGCAAGAGTTGGCCAAGTAGCTACATAGGCTTGCACGCCTTGGGGTTAGATTGTTAGATGTTAAGGATGGTGGTGTGGTTGTTCGAAATGCTTTTGATTCATATGTTATAGTTGAGTTAAAGAGCAAGAAAGACAGAGATTTAGTGTCGGTTAAAATGAAGAGGACAATCCAGAAGCATAAGAACTAGTATTTCTCACTATGGGGAGATGGGGTTCTTCGTTTTAAGGGTCATCTTTACGTGTAATGATCTGCGTGGTCATTTAGTTTCCATTCATCCTATTTTTTGTGTAGAGTCTTTTGATAGCTACCCTAAGTCATTTATGACTGTTGGGACCATTAGTTTGGTTCCCTGGCAGTTATATAACATATTATTTCCGTTCCAGTTTTAAACTCTTAACCTTAAAACAGTGGAACTTGAGAGTGAATTCTTAGTAAAAAACGCTTGAAAGACTCTAATAGTTTTGTTACCTTATTGCTGGCTTTGGTCTAGTTGGACCTTAATTTAATTTCTCAGGGTTTTTTCTTTGAGTTTGGGCCATTATGTGGAAATTCCATTCAAACAGAGTTCATTTTGGAGCCTTAGATGGATTTCTTTTTATATGAGTGCTATAGCAGAGTTATGATTCTTCCATCAGTTTCAATGTTGATATTAGGCTAGGTGGTTCATTATTGCGCTTCCCAATGTGCTCGAGCTTGTTATGAGGGTTCGTGTGGAAATTTAGAAAGTTGTTGGTTTTGGTTCATTTTGGTTTAGGGGTTGTCTTTGCTCAAACAACCTTCGTTGTTCATTTTGTCGAGTTTGTTGACTATAGATTATGTTTTTCACGCAAGTTGCATATTCTATTTTTTTTTGCATTAGATGTTGTTTCAATTTCGAGCCCTTGTTTGGAAATTTAGTTGTTGTAGAAAAATCTGTAGACATAGATGTTTAGCACGATTGTGCACTTATGATGTGATCGCGGTAAGTCTCTTTTTTCTCGTTTAGTACAATCACACAATGGGCACAAAGATTGTACCAAGTTGGATTTCTAAGACTTTTCATGATTGCGGAAGGGCGTCGTCATAACGCTGAGTCACTTCCAGTTATATATATGTCCTTTTTCCATTTTGTTGAGTTTAAGTCCCATGCAAAATATTTCCTTTCCTCATCAATTCTTCAATTATGATCCAATTTCAAGGGAATTGTAGGATATCATTGGTGGAGTGTGGGGAAGTATTTCTTATCTCCTCATCCTCATTTTAGGTGAGTTTTTCTCCCTTCTCCTTCTCCTAGCCCTTGTGCATGAATTTCAATAGATATTGTGAATTCCTAGCTCAATTATTCAAATTCTTGTTGGTATCTGGGAGGCGTGAAGTTGGAAGTTGTAGGAATTACTTCTTGTGATTTTTCTTCTCGTTTTGAGTGAGTTCATAGCCTTGATTCCTTAAGATTTTTCTTGAAAGTTTTATTGATGGGATGTATAATATTTCTTGGACGATTGAGGACCTATTTAGGGTTCAATTGAGATTATTTTCAAACCAGGTCTTTATTGTGTTAAGGCTTAACTCCCGTTAATTATAGTTTTATTTTTGGGCTTCAGTGCCCACAGATGCATTTTAGGCCCAATTTCTGACCCTAATTTAACTTTTCAATATGGGTCTAGTTCTTCACCTTTTGACCCATAGATCATGTTTTTGATAGTTTTGAATTGGTTGGTGATTTTACTGTAGTTTGAGCTTTTGTCTATTCTTTCGAGGGCTCGAACCAACGTCCATGTAGGCTAAATAACATTTATTTAGATTGGAGTATTATGGGGGTATTGGTGTAGTGTGGAAAAATGTGTGGGCTTGTTATTAGGATGGATACCTTCCATGATTGATATTTTCCCTATTTTATCTATTTTGAGGGTCCTGTGAAGGGACTTAGAGGGATTTAGGATGCGTGTGGGAGTATTGACCTTGGTGGGAGTGGCCTTTGACTTTAGTGACTATGTTGTGCCCTATTATTATCCCTTGTGAGCTGAGTGCTTAGTTGGTGTCCTTCATCCAATCCTAGTCTATGTTGAGAGTTATTTATATAAGATTGTATTGCTTTGCATTATACATTGAGTTGATATCTCAAATTTTCTCTTATGGGTCCGACTCAGGTTTTGTTTAAGATAGTTATAGCTTAATGAACATGAACATTGGATTTTCTTAACTATGAATAAATGGAAAGAGCTTTCTATGACTTAACCTCCATGACCGCGAAGAGGTATGGAACTATTTTCATAATTAAGACTTGACTGAGGCTTTTACATACCTATATCTACCATTATGACTTGATATTAAGAGGCGGGGACCTCCCTTGCTGAGCTAAGAGCTAGTGTATTGGGGTTAGGACCTCCCGATTTTAGCTGTGAGCAGTCATACTAGAGGTGGGACTCCTGTGCATAATTGAGAGCTATTGTTTAGAGTTTGGACCTCCTGAACCTTACTGATAACTGTTATCTAGAGGCAGAACTCCCAAGTTGGACTAATATATATTGTTCGAAGGTGGAACCTCACTTCTTTTGCTGAGATTCGTTAATGTTCTTCTTTACTTTTACCACCTTGAATTCATCTCTTCGCATTATTTTACTATTCAGGCATACGATTGAGGTCACGATGGGTCCTTGGTTGATCTGTTTGTGCCTACTAGAGGGATGGGGCGTCAGGTAGTTTTTTTTTAGTTTTCATTTATGCTTGTACCTAGTGGTCTTATGGGGGCATTTTGGATTATTTATCTATTCTAACTTACTTTTCTTAGTTGGTTATTATTTCCATATTTACCTATCTTGACTCTATTTTGTTGAGCTAGAGACAAGTGTGCTTTGTATGTTCAGTTCTCTAGGCTTGGTAGTAGATAGTTGTGCTGCGTGAAAGAAGTAAATAAACCTACTTTCTTAGTTGTTGCACTTTACCTTACCATACTTAGTTGCTTATCCTTACTTGTGCCTAGTTCTGGTTTTGTAGTTAGTTTTTATAATGGTATTCCTACTCTTATTTCCTTGTTTACCCTTCCTCGCCTTTAGTTTACATGTGCTTTGTTTTTGCCTAGTTAGCCTATGATACCTATTGTGTACCTATGTTTATAGTACTCATACTGCACTTCTGCACTATTTTCATGGTGCAGATAGCGGTATGGGTTATCAATGATTATGTGATAGTACTGAGTAGGTTACTATCATATCAGAGCTATGGTGAGATTTTGGCATTCAAGATAATCTTGTCTTCCATCGTTGCAACTATTTTATTCCATAGAAGGCCCTGTGTAGTTGTACTTTTGTAGGAGTTGTATATGTATATATCTTTTGGATAATCATATTGTAGATGCATATGCCAATGATACCAGGTTTTGGACAAAGTTGTATATATATATTTGTGTTGTTGCTATCTATTTCTCTGATTTATTACTTATTATTGGTTGTGAGCTATGATATGGATAATTGCTTATCTCTATCGGTAATAGGGTTAGTTTGGCCTATAGGTGGTTTGTAAGGACTATCATGATCCATTTTTTAGTCATGAGAGAGTGGTATCAAAGCTTACGTTCACCAGTTCTTTGGCATTTAAGGAAGTAGCTAGTCCTACTAATCGATATGTAGATGTCTGTATCCAATCTTGGAGATGCTCTAGGGTACCTTAGTAAATCTTTCATCTCTTGGTTCTTATCGTGTGTCGTCATTTGTATCTGGTTTTAGAAAGACTCATTTGGCTTTACTCTTTTGCATATGGAACATACTTATTACTCATCCATGGAAAGAGACCCTCAAAAATTATATCAATAACCCCCAATTGGGGTTTATGAGGGATTTATGGAGATCATCCGATATGTCGGTACACTCTCTACTTTATTTCATCCTAGTACATCCATAGTAGACCTACCGATCAAGCCACAATCGGTTCATAGGTCTTCTTAGCAGTGTACACAATAATTGCTGACCACGATCTAGAAGATATTGTGGTGAATATTACAAAGTTTTGTAGGATACCAACAGAGGGACTAATAATTAGCTTAGGGAGCAGTACAGGTTATCCCTCACCCCAGTATCTACAGAACTAGCTATACCGATTATTCATTTTATGCCACCAATTTAGACCACTCCTGTATCTTCTATGATACAACCTCTAACAATTCAAGCTACTGAGATAAGGAAGATATTGGTTAATTTTCTCAGAGTTGCACCACCCAGGTTCTCTTGAGTAGAGGGGAAGTATTCTTATCAATTCATAGCTCCTTATAAGGAGTTATTAAGAACCTTAGAGTTGTTGGAGATACACGGGGTTGACTTTACTATATATTTTCTTAAGGGGTCTGCTAGTCATTGGTGGAGAGTATACAGAGATGGCAGACCACCCATTTTAACTCCACTAACTTAGGGATAGTTTCGAGAGGCCTTCATGGCAAAATACATACCTGGAAGGGCATGAGAGTTGTTACAAAACCAATTTGCAGGATTACAGTAAGGTACTATAATAGTTTCTAAGTACGAGGTTGGATTTATTGAGCTTTCTAGACATGTAGAGAGTTATTTCCTATACAGAAAGAGAAAATCCACATCTATACTTATGGGTTGAAGTGATATATTCATGGCAAGGTAGAGTAGATTTTGGTTTTGAAAAAGTCTTTCTTGTATGTTACTGACCATGCATGTAGTATCGAGATTCTATCTTGTGAGTCCTAAGAGGGGCAGCGAGAAGAGGCAGCCCAACCAGTCAATAATTTAGGTTCCAGCTCTGTGGGCAAAGATTATGATAGGAGGGGTTATGTTAGCCAATAGTATCATGACTGACTTAAGGCTTCATATGTGGGACAGAGTAGTAAACCTGTCATGGGCTCAACTTTGGGTTCCCAGGGTCATATCGAGGGTTCTAACAGCCGAACTAGGGACTGACATGAGTTTTTCCACTGTGGTGAGTGTGGTAATTATGATAAGTATTTTCCCTGGAGGACCAGAGTTAGCAGACCAAGGTCGCATTTTGTTTGTAGTGAGATATGTTACATGGCCAGAGATTGTCCTCAGTGCATGACTTCCCAGGAAAATGCTTTACCTACTCAGCCAGTTTAGGAAGTACAACCGGCTAGAGATGGCCATATAAAAGCTTAGAGAGCTAGGGAAGGAGGCCTAGAGGTGGATCTCGAGGTAGGGGAGGCGAGAAATAGGTCGAGGGCTGCTTCCAGCTTTATGCCATACTAGAAAGAGTAGATGTAGAGACTTTATATACTACCATGACATGTACGTTACTAGTTTGTAAGCACTCATCCTTGACTTTATTCAATCGTGGGTCTATTTTATCATATATTTTTATATACTTTGCTTCTTATTTGGGTGTTTCTGATTGTCCTTTACCTGTTCTATCGAGTGTAGCTACCCCTGTGGGTAAGGACCTAGTGGTGGATAGTTTTTATAGATCTTTTTTGTGACTATAAAGGGGTGTGATATCCAAAGTGACTTGATTGATTTAGATATGTTTGATTTTGATGTGATTCTAGGAATGGACTGTTATCTCCTCACCATATGGTTCTAGATTGCTATGTAAAGATTGTGACTTTATCTGTGACTAGAGTACCCCAGTAGTGTGTCCGGGGCCTACTAGCCACTCCTTGGATCAAGTTTTATCTTATTTCTAGGCCCATAGGCTTATGCTAGGGGGTGTCATGCTTATTTGGACCGTGTTAGAGATGTTGCTGATCATCCTCCCTTCCTTGAGTCCGGGAAAGTTTTTTGTGAGTTCTTGGATGTGGTTCCTAGTTATTTACCTGACCTTCCACATGAGTGGGATTCGGGATAGGTTGAGTGTTATGTTATAAGAATTGAGTGTTATGTTATAAGAATTGTTTAATATAGGCTTTATCCGTCCTAGTGTATCACTTTGCGGTGCCCTGGTGTTGTTTGTAAAGAAGAAGGATGAGTCTATGCAGATGTCTATTGTTTATAGGCAACTAAACAAGGTGACAATTTAAAATAAGTATCCCTTGCCATGCATTGATGACTTATTTGACCATCTACAAGGTGCCACATTGTTTTCTAATATTGATTTGAGATTCAGTTACCGCTAGTTGAGGATTCGGGATGAGTATATCCCGAGGACAACTTTTGAGACGAGCTATGGGCATAATGAGTTTCTGATGATGACATTTGGACTGACTAATGCCCCTGTATCCTTTATGGACTTGATGAATTTGTGTTTAGACACTATTTGGACTCCTTTATAATCATGCTTATTGATAATATATTGGTTTACTCATGGAGTTGAGTGGAGTACAAGGAGCACTTAAGGATAGTGCTCCATACTTTGAGGATTGAGCGATTGTATGCTAAATTATCAATGTATGAGTTTTGGCTTGAGTCTATTTCTTTACTAGTCTATATGTTGTCCTGTGCGGTATTAATGTTGATCCAGTTAAGGTTTTTGTGGTTCATGATTGGCCTCGGCCTACCACCTTTCATAGATCCACAGCTTCCTTGGGTTAGCACGATATTGCTGCTGGTTTGTTCAGATTTTGAAATCCATTGTAATTTTTTTGACTAAGTTGGTGTGGAAAGACGTTTCCTTCCAGTGGTAAGGTGATTTAGAGTCAAGATTTTTAAGGCTAAAGGAGTTTCTTCCAACCACCCTAGTTCTTGCCTTTCCAATTGAGGGTCAGCCCTATACAATGTATTATTATGCTTCAGGTATTTTTTTAAGTTTTCTTCTAATGCATTAGGGTAATGTTATTGCGTATACTTTAAGGCAACTAAAGGATCTTGAGCGAAACTACCTCACCTATGATTTGGAGTTGGTGCGATAGTTTTCAAACTTAAGATATGGAGGCACTATCTATATAATGTCCATTGTGAGTTGTATACTGATCACCGTAGCCTGTAGTACATCTTAAGTTAGAAGGATCTTAAGTTGAGACAATGGAGATGGGTTTAGATCCTATAGGACTATGACCTGAGTATTCTATACTATCTAGGCAAGGCTAATGTGGTTACACATATCTTGAGATAGGAGGCAATAAGTAGGAGTAGCCTGGATTCCATTTTAGTTTCAGAGAGATTTTGGCTCGGGATATCCAATCATTGGCAAATAGACTGGTTAGTTTGGATATATTAGCACCATAGTGGGTTATTGCACATGTTGAGGCTAGGTTTTCTATGTTTGATCAAATTTGACAGTGCCAGTATGAGGATCCCTCATCTAGTTTAGATCAAAAAGAGGGTTTTTAAGGGTGACTTTAGTTGGTTTGCGATAACTTCTAATGGTGTGTTATGGGTTCATGGTTGCCTTTTGTTTTGACATTTGGTAGGTTGATTCAATCTCTGTTGTGTAAGTCTCATTGCTTTAGATACTCTATCCATCCAGGTACCGTGATGATATATCTTGATTTAAGACAATATTATTGATTGTTGGGAATGAGGAGATCCATAGCATCTTTTGTGTCTCGATATTTGAACTGTCAGTAAGTGAAGTTTGAGTTTCAAAAACAAGGCGGTGAGCATCAAAGTATTCCTAATCCTGAGTAGAAGTGGGAGCAGTTTACTATGGATTTTGTTTTAGGCCATCCTTGCACATCTTGAGGTCATAACTGAATTTTGGTCATCGTGGATCGATTGACCAAGTCAACTCATTTCTTGTCAAAACATTCATCTTGAGGTGCTGAGGCCTAGATGAGCTGTATGTTCTCTAGGTCATTAGGCTTCATGGGGTACCTATTTTACTATATGTGACAGAAGCACACATTTTACATCTCTATTTTAGAGATCAGTGCATAGGGAGATGGGTACAGATATTGCTTTGAGTACAATATTCCATCCGTAGACTGGTGGAAAGTCTGAGAGGACTATTTAGGTACTTTAGGATATGTTGTGGGATTGAGCCACTGATGATGGTAGAATCTGGGATAGACATTTGTTATTGGAAGAGTTTTCATGTAATAACAATTATCATTCTAATATTCAGATGGCACCATTTGGGGCCTCGTATAGTAGGCATTGCAGATTTCCTGTTGGTTGGTTTTGTAGTAGAGAGACTTTACCCCAGAGTTCAAATTGGCTTTTGATATTGTTGATTAGGTCAGAGTTATTCAGGATCGACTTCAGGCTACCCAGATCAGGAAGAAGTCCTACTCTAATCATAGGCTTCTTCTCCAAGAGTTTAGTGTTGGTGATAGAGTATTCCTCCTGGTGTCACCCATGAAAGGCATTATGAGATTTGGTAGGCGGGGTAAGCTTAGACCTAGGTTTAATTGTCCTTATGAGATCACTCATAGGGTTGGAGATGTTGACTACAGGCTACCCCTGCCTCTAAATTTATCTATTGTACATCTATTATTTCATGTGTCTATGCTTCGCTGGTATGCTCCTAACCCATCCCATGTTCTTCACTGAGAGTCATTTCCGTTAGATGACCAGTTGACTTATGTTGAGGATCCAAGGGCCATTATAGACAAAGATGTAAGGCATTTAAGTTAAAGATATATCCCGGTTGTAAAGGTTCGTTGGGCACATGGACAAGTCAAGGAGGCTACCTGAGAGTCAGAGCGTGATATGTGGGCCCAATATCCTTATTAGTTTTATCTGTCAATTTCTATTCATTCCTTGAATTTTGAGGACGAATGTCATTTTTAATGGTGGATGTTGTAACGACCTGGATGGCTATTTATTTACCTTTCAACATTTTTCATGTGTAGAGCCTTCTTTTCACTGCCCCAAGTCATTTATTACTAGTTGGGACCACTAGTTTGGTTCCCTGGAAGTTCTGTAGCATGTTATCTCAGTTTTCCTATTTTGAGGGCCTAACCTTTAAATAGTGAAACTTGAGAGTGATTTTTTAGTAAACGCGCCCAGAATTAGATTTCGACAATTTCGTTAGATCCGGTATTTGAACTTTGATCTAGTTTACCCTTTAGTTAACTTCCCAAGGTTTCCATTTTTAATTTGTGATGTTTTTTTTATATTCAATTTAGTCGGAGTTCATTATGGAGCCTGACATAGAGTTTGTTAATTGGAGTGCTAGATTAGAATTTTTATGCTTCCATCGGCTCCAAAACGTTTATCATAAGCTAGTTAGGTTATTGGTGTGCTTTCAAAGGTGTCCGGTCTTGTTTTAAGGGTCCTTAAAGTTAGAAAGTTGTTGGTTTTGGTTTAGTTTGGTAGGGGATTATTTTTGCTTAAATGACTTCCATTGGTTGTTTTGTCGATTTTGTTGAGTTCTGATTATAATTTTTCATGCAAGTTGCATATTCAGTTTGTTTTTGTTGGTCTAAATTTAAATTTTGAGCCCTTATTCGGAAATTTACCAGTTGTAAAAAAACGTACAGACATAGATTTTCAGTGCAATCATGCTGTTGTGATGCGTTCGCTGTAAGTATCCTTTTTATCCTTTAGTGCGATCGTGCTTTGGCACCATAATCATGTTGGGTTGGATTTTAGGGAATTTTCATGATCACTCTAGGGCACCATGGTCGTGCTGAGTCGCGTCTAGTTATATATATGTCCTCTTTCCAACTCTCTGAAGTTTAAGTCCATGCGAAATATTTCTTTTCCTCTTCAAATTCTTGATTAAGTATGAACCAGTTCCAAGGGTAATTGTCGGATAATGTTTGTGTAGTGTCGAGAAGCATTTCTTAGCTCTTCATCCTCATTTGAGGTGAGTTTTTCTCCATTCTTCGTGTCCTAGATCTTGTGCATGAGGTTCAACCGTGATATTGTGAATTCTTAATAAATAGAATGACCTTTGTATTACTTAACCCCATGACAGTGATGCAATACAGAACTATTTTCATAATTAAGATTGGAATGAGGCTTTTACTTACATATATGTATAACTGTGAGTTGATATTCAGAGGTGGGACCTCCTTTGTTAAGTTGAGAGCATGTGTCTTGGGGGTGGAACCTCTTATGCATAGCCATGAGCAGTTGTACCAGAGGTGGGACCTCCTTTGACTAGATGAGAGCTATTGTTTGGAGGTGGAACATGCCAAGCCTCGTTGAGAGCTATTATTTAGAGGTGGGACCTCTCGTGTTGGACTGAGATCTATTGTTAGAAGGTGGAACCTCCAATCTTAAGATAAGAGTCGTTAAAGTTCTTCTTTACTTTTACCCTCTTGCCTGCATCTCTTCGTGTTGTTTGTACCATTCGAGCCTACGAGGGATATCATCCTGAGTCCTTGGTTGATCTGTTTGTGCATGCCGATGGGATGGGGCATTAGGAGGTTTTTTTTGTTTTTCTTGTATTCTTGTGTACAGTGGTATTATGGGGGACTTTTGGGTTATTTATCCATTCTTAGTTACCTTTAGTTGGTTGAAACCTCCGTATTACCTATCTTGACTCTGTTTTGCTGACATGGAGCTAGGTACGCTTTATATGTTTGGTTCTCAAGGCTAGGTAGTAGATAGTTATGCTGTGGTACAAAAGTACATAGACCTACTTTCTTATTTGCTGCACTTTCCCTTACTATACTTTGTAGGTTATCCTTACCTATGCCTAGATCTAGTTGTGTAGTTAGCTTTTATTATGGTATTCCTACTATTATTTCCTTATTTACCTTTCCTCATCTTTACTTTACTTGTGTTATGCTTTAACCCAGTCATCATATGATGCCTCTGGGTACTTATGTTTATTGTACTTATATTGTACTTCTACACTATTTTCATGGTGAAGATACCTGTATGGGCCATCAGAGATTATAGGATTGTGCTGAGTAGGTTGTTGTCATATCAGAGACTACGGTGAGCTTTTGGCATCCGAGCTAATCATGTTTTCCGATTATTGCAGTTTGCTTTATTTTATTGATAGAAGGCCCTATAGTTATATTTTTGTAGGAGTTGCATATGTAAATAACTTTTGTAAAAGCAGATTGTAGCTACATATGCCGATGATACCAGGTTTTATGAAGGTTTTGTATATATATGTATGTTGTTGTTGTCTATTTTATCCCCCTTTTTACATAATATTGGTTGTAAGCTATGATAGGGACCATTCCTTGTCCTTTTGGTTATAAGGTTAGGATGGAAAAGAGGTCGATTGTAGGCGCCATGATGATCCAATTTTTTGGGTCATGACATAGTGGTATCAGAGCTTAAGTTCAGTAGTTCTTTGGCATTGGAGCAGGTATATAGAAGAGTCATGCGAATTGGAACATAGATGTCCATGTGCAATCTTCAAGAGGCTAGAGGGTACCTTAAGAAAGCTTTCATCTCTTGGTTATTATTGTGCATTGTCATTTGTATTAGTTTTTGGAACGAATCACTTGGCATTACTCATTTGCAGTTGGCACGTACTCGTTCCTTATCTGTAGACAGAAACCCTTCCCCATTGGATGAACAGAACCCACCCGGGTTTAGTAAGGAGTTATTAAGGGCATCCAGCAGGTCACTACTCTCCCTAATTCATCTCATCATAGTATAGTCATAATAGACCCACCAATCCAGCCACAACTAGTTCAGATGCCTTCCCAGCAGCTTACACAGCCACTTTCAGTCGCGATCCTAGCAGATGTTATAGATGTTTGATGGGGTACTGATAGAGGCACCATTGTCATCAGTTGAGGGAGTGTAGTAGAGTGCTTTTCCTCCCAGGTATGTACATTTGCAGTTGTACTTCCTATTCATATTGCTCTACCATTTCAGACCACTCCCGCATCTTATACAACACCAGCTCTAACTATTAGATCCTCCGAGGTGAGGAAGATATTGGATCATTTCCTTCGGATTGCACCAGCCAGGTTCTTAATAGGATAGGGGAAGGATCCCCATGAGTTGATAGTTTCCTGTGAGGAGTGATTGAGGACCTTAGAGTTGTTGGAGCAAGATTAACTTTATTGCATATTTCCTTGAGGGGTTTAACAGTCATTTATGGAGAGTGTATAGAGATCGCACACCACCTAGTTCAGCTCCACTCACTTGGGGAAAATTTAGAGAAGCCTTCATGGCCAAGTACGTGCCTAGGAGTGCACAACAGTTTATGGGCACAGCTTGCAGGAATACATCAAGGTACTATAACGGTTTCTGAGTACGACGCTAAGTTTATTGAGCTTTGTAGACATGTAAGAGAGTTATGTCCTACATAGGAGGAGCGGATCTGTCACTTTGCTTATGGGTTAAGGTTAGATCTATGTGGTAAGGTAGAGTAAATGTTAGTTTTGAAAAAGTCTTTCTTTGATGTTGCAGACCATACCGGTAATATAGAGATTCTAGATCATGAGGTCCAAGGGGAAATCCAAAAGAGACAGTAGCAGCAGGGCATCTTTTCATATTCCTGGTCTGCGAGCAGAGATTATGGTAAGAGGGGTCATGCCGACCGACAATATCAAGCCTCACTTCAGGCTTCATATGTAGTACAAAATATTCAACCCACCATTGGGTAGCTTCATGTTCTTAGGGTTGTGCATAGGGTTATAACAGTCGCACTAGGGGCCAATATGAGTGTTTCCTTTATGGTTAGCATGGGCATTATGGTAGGGATTATCCCAGGGGACTAGAGTCAGTAGACCAGGGACGTATTTTGATTGTGGTGAAATGGGTCACATACTAGATATTATCCTCGGCGCAAGACTGCTTAAATAGCCGATTTACTGGCTCAACCAGTTTGGGAAGTACCACCAGCTAGAGGTGGCCAGACATCAACTTAGGGAACTAGGGAGGAGGCGAGTAGGTGTCTCTTTGGGTAGAGTAGGCCAGCAGTAGGAAAGGGGACATCGCTAGATTTATGCCATGCCAGACAGAGCAGATGCTAATTCTTTATATGCCATCATGACTGGTATATTATTAGTTTGTAGGAACTCACCCTTGAAATTATTGGATCTTTGGTCCATTTTATCATATGTGTAAGTGTACTTTGCTACTCTTTTAGGTGTTTTTGGTAGGACTTTACCTGTGCTATTGAATATAGAGACCCCTATGGGGGCGGCCCTAGTGGTGGATTAGGTTTATAGATCTTGTTTTGTGACTATTCAGGGTGTGATTTATGTGATTCTGGGAATAGATTGGTTATCCCCTCACTATGTGGTCTTAAATTTCTATTTCCAAGACCATGACCTTATCTGTGCCCGGTATACCCTTAATAGTGCGGTGGGGGCCTTCTTGCCATTTCTCAGTTCGGGTTATATCTTGTTTTCAATCCCTTATGATTATTGCTAGGTTAAGTCATGTTTATTTGGAGATGTTAGTGATTATCCTCCTTCCCCTGAATCCATGCCAGTTGCGTATGAGTTTTTGAATGTGTTTCCTGCTGATTTACCTTGTCTCCCACCCGAGTGTGATATCAACTTTGCTATTAAGGTAAAGCTGGGAACTAGGGCCATTTCTATTTCCCCTTACCATATGGCCCCAGCAAAGCTTCGTGGGTTGAGTGTCTCTAGGACCTTCTTAATAGTGGCTTCATCTATCCTAGTGTATCACCTCGGGGTGCCTCGGTGTTGTTTGTCAAGAAGGAGGGGTCTATCTGGATATGTATTGATTATAGGTAGATGAATAAGGTGAATATTAAAAATAAGTATCCCATGTCGTGCATTGATGACTTATTTGACTAGCTATAGGGTGCCTAAGTGTTTTGTAAGATTGAATTGAGATTCGGTTACCAAAAGTTAAGGATTTGGGATAAGGATATCCTGAAGACAACTTCTGGGATGAGAAATGGGCATTATGAATTTCTAGTGATGTCATTAGAACTGACTAATGCCCCTGAATCCTCTATGGACTTGATGAATCATGTGTTTAGGCCCTACTTAGACTCCTTTGTGGTCGTGGTTATTGATGATATATTGTCTTACTCACAGAATTGATCGGAGCACGAGGATCAAATAAAGGTATTGCTCCAGGGTTTGAGGACTAAGAGACTCTATCCCAAGTTCTCGAAGTGTGAGTTTTGTCTGGAATATTTTGCTTTAATATGCCATATGGTGTCTAGTGTAGGTATTAGTATTGTTCGTATAAAGTTTCATTCATGATTGTTATTGACTACCACCCCAGTTCTTGCCTTCCCAGTTAAAGGTTAGCCCTATACAGTGTATTGTGATGCCTTAGTTATTTTTTTGGGTTGTGTTTAGATACAGCAGTGTCATGTTATATTCTTTGAGGCATATGAAGGATCACGAGCGCAAATACCGCACCCATGACTTGGATTTGGCGGTGGTAGTTTTTGCACTTAATATCTAGAGGCACTATCTATATGGGGTCTATTGTGAGATTTATATTAATCACCAAACTTAAAGTACATCTTAAGTCAAAAGAAGCTTAACTAGAGAGACAACGTAGATAGGTCGAGCTCCTGAAGTATTATGATCTTAGTATTATATACCATCTGGGCAAGGCTAATGTGGTTGCATATGCCTTGAGCTGGAAGGAAGTGAGTATGGTTAGCCTGAATTCGATTTCAGTTTCGAGAGACTGTTGGCTTGAGACATTCAACCCTTTTCCAATAGGCTGGTTAGATAGGATATATTAGCACCAAAGCGGGTTATTGCATATGTTGAGTCCAGGTCTGCTTTTTTTATAAGATTCAACAGTGTAAGTATAAGGCTTCCTGTCTAGTTCATATCAGAGAGAGGGTTTTGATGGGTGAATTCAGTAGGGCCACAATAGATTCTATTTTTGTGTTATGGATTCATGGTTGCCTTGTCGTTTCGAGAGTTAGTGGGTTTATTCAGTACCTATTGTGTGAGGCTCATTTCTTCAAATACTTTATCCATCCAGGTATAACAAAGAGGTATCACAATTTGAGGAAGCATTACTGGTGGTGGGGTATGAGGAGAGCTATACCATCTTTTATTTTTCAGTGTTTAAATTGTCAGTAGGTGAAGTTTGAGGACCGAAAACCGTTTCTAAGTGGAAATGGGAGCGTACTACTATGGATTTCATTTCAGGCCTTTCTCACACATCTAAAGATCATGATTTTATTTGTTTTATCATTGAACGATTAACAAATCCAACTCATTTCTTGGTGAAACATTCATCATGGGGTGCTCATAACACTCAAATTACACCTCCCACTGAAGTATATGCAATTGTTGGTCAAATATAGAACCCAACTAGGTTGGAGTTGATCCCACAACGAATATGGTATTGGATGTACGCCCAGTAACAATAGTTATTCAATTAGAGTTTATTTCTAAAAATAAACATAAAGTAAAGGAGATATTATGTATATGAAAGTATTCGTTGAATCTACTAGTTGTTTGTAGAACAATTCAAGTGTTTAGTTAATCTAGGATTATGTTCAACAGGTTTCAACAAACCTTAGGATTGTAATCTTATACGATTTTGCAATCTTTCCTACATGAAGAGTTATGAATAAAGCCAACACTATTCATCTAAGTTTTTTTAACCTTTAATCCTAGATAAATCTCTTCATACCGGGTTAGTACTGTGAAAGAGTGTATTATACTTAATGATAACTCAAGACAATTACTCTTGCTACGGCAACAACCATTAGATGAGGGTTAACACCCCAAATTTCTTAGGATAATCTCAACTGCCAGTTTTAACTACAAGGTTAGTTCTAGTTAAACTTATGCGTGTTCTAGTTTGCAACCACTAAAAATCATTTATTACATAAATATTATATTCATACACTAGGGTAGATGAAACAACCCTATTCAAGTTACAACCCTAATGAAGTTTCACCTGTGGATCCCACAACCCTAAAGTTTATGGTTTAGCCACTCATTTATATTAACATACAACTATAAAACGGTAAATCGGTAAATATCATACCACTGAAATAATCTTCCAATTAATGTATAATAATCAATGAACTCCACACTTGTGTTTTTAAAGATAATATATTTATGAGAACCCTTAGGTTAAGAGTCTTTGATAATAATAATGATATGATTATCTTCGAACTACCCTAATTCTGATATTTATAGAGAATGGGTGTAAGTGCAATATCAGAAACATGTCTTAGGTCATCGCTCAACATTGGACGGAACATTGGCAGAATCGTCTAGTCTTCCATCTATCACCTCCACTATAAAGTGAAATTCTAGTCAGGCGAAAGAACTTTAGGCGAACCGTCTGGTGTTAGACGAAATGTGTCTTGAGCCATCTGATCTTTAGAACTATCCAGTGCAATACCTATAGGGTGATGGATTCAAAAGAATTGTTTGTTCATGGGAGAATCACCCAATCCACTGCCTGAATTGGCCTTTTTATACAGTGCCTTTCCTTTTGGACGATGGGCTTGGGCGATCCATCTAGTGAAAAGAGAAATGTCCAAGAATCCTACAAACTTGTCCTTTTTCTGTAGAATTGCTCCAAACTTCCTCATATAGACTTAACCCTAAAAAAAATCATAAAATGCATTATAGCACACTATTTTTACTCAAGAAAATACTTTGTTTCCCATTTTTAAGTGCAATATGTGACATAAAATCCCGTCATATCAACACCCTCAACCTAAAACATTTGCAAGTCCTCGAGAAACAACAAAACATGTACACCTTAAACATTTAAAACAACCCTAGTACATAACTCAAATCAGTACAAAAAATCAATGGGAATCATATCACATTGGCTACCTGTATCTATTTACACACTACAATGTTTTCGAGTGAAAAACTGAAAGACCTTTCACAAGGCTTGTGTCCCCAAGAACTATTGCATTAACTTATTCATTACTAATCGTATCGACTTGCTTTCACCATTAAGAAGTCCCAAACAAAAAGAGATTTATTTACATTGGGACTGGGAAAGTATCATCTCACACTCTGAAAGAAATCTAATTATATACGCAATAGCCATATGCTTTCCCTAATCAATTATAACTCAGTTTTCAGTAGGTTCACCTGAATCACGTCAAGACTTTGTATAGCTTATAATGATGGTTTGAGTGCTAGTAGGGCATGATTTTGGAAACTTAGTGACTGAATCAGTTTGTTCTATTACCCGCTTTTCCTCTTTCATCATTGGCTATTTTATCAATCTTTTTTTCTTAGTCTTTGGCCTCAAGCCCTCTTTCGTATACAATTTGAACTCCTCCCCTTTTTTGTATACACTCTACACATAATGTTGTGGATTTTCTTTTTTTTTTTTTTTTTTTTTTTTTGCATGAGAAGTCTTTG
>JBDJHY010157408.1:0-12703 GCA_039654485.1 Withania somnifera
CTCTTTCCTTGACTTTCGAGGATGAAAGTCCTTTTTTAGTGGTGCATATTATAATGACATGTTTAGTCATTTTCTTGCTTTCTGCCTTTGTCTTTGTGTAGAGGCATTTGGTAGTTTCCCTAAGTCATTTATGACTTTTTGGGACCGGTAGCTTGGTGCCCTTGCAATTCATTTGCCTGTTATCTCAGTTTTCATGTTTTGCAGTTTCAGTTTTGAAATGGTGGAACTCGAGAGTGAAATCCTTGTAAACATACTCGAAATCGAATTAGATAGTTCCATTACTCTGGAATGCCGACTTTGATCTAGTTGGACCTTAAGTTCGAGTCCCAGGGTTTTTATTTTGAGTTTGGGCTATTTTGTGGAAATTCAACTTAGTCGAAGCTCATTTTGGAGCCTGGGTGGTCTTTTGGTAATCAGAGCATCAAATTGAAATTTTGATGATTCCATCTACTCCGGGATGATGACTTTGGGGGTAGTTGAGTCATGGGTTCTCCTTTGTGGGTGTCTTTGCATTTTGGGGGTTATGGATGGAATATTTGAATTTTGGCCTAAGATGTTGACTTGGTCAACATTCTTTCGAAACAACCTCGTATCCTGATTTGTCTACCTCATTGATTTCAGAATATTGTTTTGAGTATGCGTGTATAGTTTGTTTGCATAATTTGGACCCCAATTACTTTTTGGTTGGATTACCGGGATTTTTCCTTATTATTGATTTTTGTTGTGAAATAGTACCTGGTGCAGTGGGATTTCCTTCTTCGCGATCGCGGAGTGACCTTACACAATTGCGTTGTTATGGTCCCACTGTTCTTTATGATCACTTCATCTCTTTCGTACTATCACGATGAAGCTTTCTCCCCTCTACTCTTTGTGATTGTGATACCCAGTTACATGATTGTGATGTTTGAAAAACCATCTCATCACTATTGCAACCCTTGCACCACACGATAGCGATGAACAGAGGTCTGGCAGTATATATGACCCTTCCTTTAAAAATTAGATCACTTTCCTAAACTTTCTCTTAGGGTTCACTCATCCTAACTGTAAATTTGGGTGTGTAAGGCCAAGTTGTTAAAGGGAAAAGTGTTCCCATGCCTTCCCCTCGTTCCTTTCTTTGTTGGTAAGCTCTCCTTCTTTGTTTTACTCATTGGAAGTGGAGTTTTGTACCTTTTCTTATTAGTAATGGCTTCTGCCGTATTTCTTTATTGTTGCCGCTAACTTGTGGTTAATTATGGTGCCTTGGGTTGAGATTACACCTAGTGAATAGCTGCACCTTATTCCTAGTGCATTATCCATTTATTTTAGGCTTAATTGTTTGTGCAACATTTTACACTTTTGATCACACTGCTTCTGGGCTGTTTGGCGGACCTTCTGTTGGTCTGTTTGGGATCAAAATTGAACCACGTGTTCCTTGATCTTAGGCCTTTGTGTCGATAATTTTAGTTTAATTTTACAGGATGTGGCAGCCTGCGGTTCTATTTTAGGGTCCATTTTTTGAATCGGTTCGCTAATTGCAATATGGGTCTTATTTTTCATATTTTAATTCCCAAAATCATAATTTGATAGTTTTTGGTGATTTCAGCTATGTTTGAAGCTTTGGGTCTATGGTGTGCATATTTTGAGGGCTTTTGTCGGCGTTCAGGTAGGCTAAGTTTACTTACGTGCATTGTAGACTGAGCTATTATTTAGTGCTTGTGATGTGGACAAAAGTGTGGGTTGGATTTTAGGCTGATATTTGGTTTTTAGTTGACCTGTGATTACTTTATTGGTTTCTGGGGGCTTCGTGAATGGGCGTAAAGGGTGAAGGGTTGTATGCCCGGGTCTTGGCCTCACTGCGTGGGGGCCACATACCTCTGGGACTATTGTAGTATCACACAATGAGTGTGGTGAGATGAGTTCTAAGGTGGAGGCCATTGGCCGATCTTAGACTTCGGTTGTTTCCGTCCCTGTTGTTATTAACATTGTTGTTGCTATGCCATGATCGGGCATTTGTATATTATTGGTTTGGCTGATGTGGCTAGTATTGACTGGACTTAGAACTTGTATTCGATTTAGAGGCCTGGTCTTCCGCGGCATGGACCCTGAGTATGGAACAAATAAGGTACTAATTTAGGCTTAGACCCTGTACTCGAGTGTGAGGCGAGGTCCTCCTAGTCGCAGAGGCCCTCTGAGTATGATATATCGGGGTGTGGACCTTGAGTTTGGCACTGATTTGAGCTTAGGCCCTACACTTGAGTGTGAGGAGTGGTCTTCCAAGTCACAGAGGCCCTCTGAGTATGATATATCGGTGCAAAGACCCTGAGTTAAGCACTGATTTGGGCTTTGACCCTACACACGAGTGTGAGACACAGTCCTACGAGTCATAGAGGCCCTATAAGTATGATATATCGGGGAGCGGACTATGAATTTGGCACTGATTGAGCTTAGACCCTGTACTCGAGTGTGAGGCGCGGTCCTCTGAGTTACAAAGGCCCTGAGATTAGTACTTATTAGGAGGATGGCGTTGGTACTATATGATATTGTCCTATTTTACTTTCCTGTACCCCCATGTATTACCTTCATATTTTTTGTGCTCACCGGGCTTAAGGGGGAGTTAAGGTGGGTTTTGTTGTGCTGTTCATGCTTACCGGTGGGATGGGGGCCAGGTAGGTTTTGTGTGTTTACTTTTTGTTCCATACTTAGCTATATTCTACCATTCGATCCTTTATTCGTGGTTTGTATATGTGTATCCATATGGCTAGTTAGGTCTTGGCTTAGCTGGAGCACAGGTACGTTCCCTTACTTCGATTTTAGGTTTCTGGATAATGGTTACTGCCATTTGTGTGGCCCTGTTTTATCTCCTTGTAGATATGTACTTACACTTTATTGATGGTATTTCGCCCTGGTATCCTATTTTTCCATGTATCTATTAGCTTTACTGCTTTCCTACTATCCTTGACCTATTTTACTTCCTTTCCTTTTTACTTGTACTTTATTTTAGCCCGGTCGGCCATTGATGCCTACTAGGTACCTTGTTTGGTACTGATGATGGACATCTGTACTTTTTTCGTGGTGCAAATACCGATAGGGGTTTTCAGAGACGCCAAGATCATATGGAGTAAATACAGTTGGTTGCAGAGATTATTGTGACCTTTGCCGTTCGAGCCGACATGGTTTCCTTGATTTCCAGCCTGCTTTATTTTGTCTATAGCAGGCCTTGTGTAGTATTACTTTTGTAGGAGATGATTTGTATATTTATCTTTTGGATACTCGATATACTAGCTCCATGCGCCATTACCACCAGGTTTTGGGATTTGGATTGTTAATGTATTCTTCTACTTCTGCTACTGCTTCTACTTATATCTACTTATGCTTTTCTGCTAAGTTGGATGATTCGAGAATATATAGCCCATTGTGCATAGCTCCGGGATGTATGATTAGGCTTATCTACTGGAGGGTTGTAGATGCCATCATGGCCCTAATTTTAGGTTTTGACACTTTTTGACAAGTGTTTTACCATTCGGGCTCAACACCTTATGTTTATCTTATATATTCAGATTTTTCTCGAGTTCTCTATTTCCTTTTGACTTCCATTTATGAGTTGATTATTCTTATAAATGTATGTCAAGGGTTATCTTAGGGCCCTCCGGTGTTCGAAGTACCAACTTTCACCTAGGGTGTAGGCTTGAAGAGTGACAAATTGGTATTAAAGAATAGAGTCCAAGTGTCCTAGGGTGTCTAAAAAGCCGCCTTCGGTAGAGTCCTTTTCATAGGTATAAGCCGCGCCAGACTTATGATTGGGAGGCTATAAGGTGTTTGGTAAGTGTCTATCTTTCTTTCATGCTTTTATTTTGGGAGATGGATTCTAACTCTATATAAGTTCCTAACTCTACCTTTACACGTATTTCAGATAATGCCTTTATGTAGAGCTGACGATCACTCACATAAAAAACCCTAGGCACCGCCTTTGGATAATATCACCAATATAGAGCTTCATAATTCACTTCACACTCCTACTCAAGCTATGATAGCTCAAGTTAAGCGTCAGACATCATCATCTGTAGGTCTACAGGATGCCTCAGGGACTGCCAGAACTTGGAATTTCCTCCATATGAATCCTTCTGAGTTTTATAGGTCAGAGTTAGGTGAGAATCTAGAGAACTTTATAGAAGAGGTCCAAAGAATCTATGAGATTATGAAGGTGAATGAAGTTGAGAAGGTTGATCTTGTAGCCTATCAACTTAGGATGTTGAGATAATATGGTATGAATAGTGGAAGAAGAACAAAGGTCATAATGTTACACGCCCAATCTGGGATATGTTCTCAGAGACATTCTTGGATTTTTTCCTTGAGAACTGCGAGAGGCAAAGATGTGAGACTTCCTTAATTTAGAGAAATAATTTATAATTATAGAAGAATGCTGCTTAAAATTTACCTAATTGTCTCGTTATGCTTCGAATATGATGGCTTACATGAGGAGTAGGATGACCTGTTGTCAATAAACTTTATCCTCACATTATCAATGAGCGGAGATCTGTGATGTTAGTGGGATATACAAATAGTAGAAGGTTTATGGTTCACCTAGAACATATTAAGGGAGACAAGATAAAGATAAAAGAGATTTACCAGAGCAAGAGTTCCCGTACCTCTAACCAGGAGTCCGGTCACTAAAAGATCAAGAATGAGAACCAATCATCTTTCTAACAGAAACCATCAGCCCCAACCAGGTCCAAGTATGACCAATAGGTGAGGCCATCCCAGTCTCAGGATAGTGTCACTAAGGGGCCTTTATTCTAACCTTCTTGTGGAACTTTTGGTAGGACTCACCCCGATGAATACCTATATGGGAAGGATGGTTGTTTTGGGTGTGGCCTGCCGGGTTACAAGCTTATAGAGTGTCCCTTTTCTAAGAAGGGAAGTGAGAGTAAGAGGTCCTAGAATACTTTGTCATCAGCTCAAGAAGACGAAAATATGTGGAAGCACTATTTTAGGTTCCAATGATAACCAGAATTGCTTCTATTCTTTAAACTCTTGCTAGGACCAGGAGGCTTCTCCATATATTGTTATTGGTATGTTAAAGATTTCTCTCTTAATGTGTATTCTTTGTTAGACCCTGGTTCCATTCTATCTTTTATCGCACCTTATATTACCTTTAGATTTGTAATCGGTCTTGAAAATCTTCTACAACCTTTCTTTGTCATTACCCCTATTTGTTACTTTATTATATTAAAAATGATCTTTTGAAATTGTCTAGTCTTATTCCTCCATAGATCTACTTCAACAGACTTGGTAGAATTAGACATAGTATGTTATGCTACTATCGACTGTTGAATCCATGTAGTCAAGATCCAATTCCTAAACGAAATATTCACAGAGTGGAAAGGTAGCCCTACAACTCCTAAGGGTCATTTTATTTCGTATTGAAAAGATATAAAGATAATTTCAAAAGGTTATATCTACCACTTAGTGAGGATCCAGGATTCTACTTATGAACCCTAATTTTTCAGTCAGTCCCTATAGTCTATGAGTATCCTGATGATATTTATGGAGATCCTCCTAATACGGAGATAAACTTTGGGATTGATGTTCTTCATTATACTAATCCTATCTCCATATCACATTATAGAATTGCTCTAGCCGAGTTGAAGAAACTAAAAGAGAATTTGCAAGATTTTCTAGATAAGGGGTTCATAAGGCCTAGTGTATCTATGTGGGGTGCCTAAGTTTTGTTCTTGCATAAGAAAGATGGTTCCCTCCGTATGTGTATTAACTACAAACATCTAAACAAGGTTAGCATTAAGAATAAGTACCCCAACTTCAGGGTGCTAACTTTTTCTTTAATATAGACAGCAGGTCTGTTACCATCAGTTGAAAGTTAGTGTGTGCGACATCCTAAAGATTTTCTTTTGAACTAGATACGGTCATTATGAATTTCTTGTTATGTATTTTTTTCCTAACAAATGCCCCTGCAACTTTCATGGACCATATGAATAGAGTATTCAAGTAGTACCTCGATCTTTTTGTCATTATATTCATAGATGATATCCTGATTTACACCCATTGTGAGGGTGAGCATGTTGATCACCTCAAGATTTTTCTTCAGACCCTTAGAGATAGAAAGTTGTTTACAAGTTCTCAAAGTGTGAATTTTGGTTAAAGTCTATAGCTTTTCTGGGTTATATTACTTCGGGTTATGGTATTCGAGTCTATGCTCATAAAATTGAGGTAGTCAAGGGTTGATCTAGACCAACAACTCCGTTAGAGATTGAGAGTTTCTTAGGTTTAGCTCATTATTATAGAAGGTTTGTATAGGGGTTTTCATCTATTTTAGCCCCTCTTACTAGGATGAATCAAAAAATGTAAAATTTCAGTGGTCTAAAGCATGTGAGAAAAACTTCCAGGATTGAAGACTCGACTTACTTAAACTATGGTTTTGGCCCTGCTAGAGGGTACAAAATGTTTTGTTTTGTATTCTGATGTATTGAGGGTTGATCTTGTTTCTATTTTGATGCATTATGGTAAGGTAGTTGCTTATCTTCTAGACAACTCAAAATTCATGAGAAGAACTACCTTAACCTTGATCTTGAGTTAGAGACTGTGGTTTTTGCTTTAAAGATTTGGCGTTAGTACCTCTATGGTATGCATATTTATGTTTTCACAGGTTACAAAAGGTTGCAGTATGTCTTCACCCAAGAGGATTTGATTCCTCAATAGATAATATGGTTTGAACTCTTCAAAACTATGACATGAATGTGTTGTATCACCCGAGTAAGGCGAATGTGGTTGTTGATGCTCCTAGCAATTTTTCTACGGCGAGTGTTACTCATGTAGTGTAAGATAAGAAGGAATATGCAAAATAATTTCATCGACTTACATGTTTGACTGTCTTCTAGTTGATACAAATGATGGTGGTCTTATGGTCCAGAATGCTTCAGAGTCTTCCTTGGTAGTAGAGGTAAAAGAAAAGCATGGCAGTCATCCAACTTTCATGAAACTTAAGGATGTAGTCCTTAGGAAATAAGTTAAGGCCTTCTCCCGGGGGTAGATGGCGTGCTTTAATCTTAAGGTCGACTTTGTATTTCAGATGTTGATGGGATGAAAGAAAGACTTTTAGCTGAGCCTCATAGCACTAGATACTCAATCTATCCAAGTTCTACTAAAATGTACTAAGGTTTAAGAGAGCTATTTTGGTGGAATGACATTGCAAATTTTGTGGCAACGTGTCTTAATTGTTAGAAAGTGAAGGTAGAACATCAAAGTTCTGGTGGCAAGGCTCAGCATATTAACATTCCCACTTAGAAAATTTGGACTTTATCATAGGCTTTCCTCACATGCATTACCAACATGTTGCGGTATGGGTGATAGTTGATCGAATTACCAATTATGTCCACTTCCAGTTTGTCAAGGCTACATATTAATAAAGGATTATGCCATGTTGTATATTCAAGAGATAGTTCGAATTCATGGGGTTGCCATATCCATTATTTCAGACAGAGGCACACATTTTACATCTTACTGCTAGAGTTCTTTTTAGAAATGTATAGATACTAAGGGTAACCTTAGTACAACCTTCTATCCTCAGAAAGACAGTCATTCCAAGCACACCATTCATTCATTTGAGGATATTTTGATAGAATTTTCTATAAAATTTAAAGGTAATTGGGATGACCACTTTCCTTTTATTAAATTTTCCTATAATACTAGTTTTTATTCTAGCATTTATATGGCCTCATTTGAGGCACTTTATGAGTAGGAGATATAGGTCTCCTATTAGTTGGTTTGAGGTAGATGAGGGCTCTTTGATAGGGCCAAACTTAGTTCATCAAGCTATAGAGAAAGTAATGTTGAATAGAGAGTAGTTAAAAATGCTTAAAGTCGATAAAAATCGTATTCTGATGTAAGGCGCAGGGACTTGAAATTTCAAATTAATGATTGGGTGTTCTGAAAGGTTTCTTCGATAAGCAGGGTAATGCATTTTGGAATGAAGGGAAAGATTAGTCCTCGATAAATAAGTCCTGACTATATTTTGAAAAGAACTGAAAATATTGCTCATAAGTTAGAGCTGCCTCAATATTTAGAAGTGGTGCACTCGGTATTTTATGTATCAATAATTTAGAAGTGTATTGGTGATCTATCTCATGAATTTCCCTTAGAAAGGTTGTTTGGATCAAAGTTAGTCTTTCATATGAAGAGATTTTGGTTGAGATTTTGGATCGTTGGTTTTGTAAGTTAATAATGAAAGAGGTTGCATCTGTTAAAGTATTACAAAGAAATCAGAATATTAAAGAGTCTACATGGAAGGACAAAGAAACTATGAAGTCTATATATCCTTATCTTTTCACCCCTCACCATAATAAGATCCAAGGTAGTAAATCCTTTCTATAGGAGTTCATCGAAGTTTGTGTGCATCAATTTAATATCTAATGGTCTTATGAACATGTTTGTGCCAATTATGCTCAAGTATGATTCATAATCATAATATGAATCACTCCAGTCTGCTTTAGAGTGAAGATTTTTATATATTAGTTGAAAATTATTCCATTAATACTCTTATTCTAGCTTGAGCCTTCATTCGAGGACGAATGATCTCAAGTGAGAGGTATTGAAAGACCTCATGTCTGCTTTATGTTTAGAATCAACTATAACTCAGAAAGAACAAGAAAACTTTTCCCTAGGTGTGGACCATGAAAGGCCCTACAGGTTGTGGGTCATCCTCATGGATCATGGGGCTAGCTCGTGGGCATCTACACAGCACCATCGCGCCTCCCATGGGTTGTAGAGTTGTCCCATGGGATGTTTAGTGGCTCATAGGGTGTGATGTATGGAAAATTGAATTTTGATCTTGTACCTAGGTGTTTACATTAATTCATATTTCTTTTAAGTTCCTTGTATGTGAATTGAGCCCCTAAGTAGCCCTTAAAACAAACTTGAGTTGATAGCCATCTATCGGGCTAGTTTTTTTATCTAAATTTCTATAAGAGTCAACTCTGAAATAATCATATATCCCAAAATATAATGATTTTCATTTCCCATAACCTATCTATTTTAAAATATTTGAATTTAATATCCAACTCAACAAACCATTTGTAATTTCGAGCTGTGATTAAGAAGTTATGCCCATTTTAGTGAAGCACTGTCAAGCTGTCTTATCACCATAATCGACATCATGGGCCGTGATGTTCTTCATGGACCGTGGTGCCATCAGTATGGCCATTACAGAAAAATTTCAGAAACTTTTATGTACACTTTGAAAAGGATATATTAGTTTTTGTCAAGCCTTTTAGCCCTATTTTAAGTCTTTTGTTTGGTGTTTTAAGGGAGTTGATGATATAACAAAGTAGTTTTTTCACTCATAACATCAATCTAAACATTCAAGTCTCAAGAAATTCTCTCAAAAAAACCTAGGGTTTAGGCTCTCTTCAATATCAAAGTCTCATCCCCCTTCCAAGGTTTTTATCCTAGAATCATCAAGAAAAGGTATGTAGACTTCAATGAGAGCACCCTTCCGTCCTCATGTCCAACTTTCAAGTTTTTCAATCCATCCTTTTTTATTCCATGTCATTTATTTTTATGGAACTCTTATATTGTAGATATGATTAGGCATCTCCATATTAATATTTTATACATGAAGATTAGCAAGGTTTCCTTATTTCCCTAGTTGGATTTCATGACTTTATGCATTTGATATTTATAATGTAGATTTCCTACTTATGATTTCTGAACTCCTATGATTTTATGAACAAGATAGACATATGAAGGTATGCATGAAAGTTCATTTTCTTGATCTTACTTATGAGCCATAAGCTAAGTTATGAACTTTATGTTTTCGAAAAATTGTGTGGTTCTAGCATGTGATCTAGAACATCTTAAGGAATGAAGTCTCAAAGAATTGTATTTTATAATTTTTTTGGCAAGATGTTCCAAATATAAGATTTAAATAAACTATATATATGTAATAAGTTTTGGGAGAATTATTTAGCACTAAGGAAACAATGTTTTAGACAGTCTGAGTTTCATCATAGGTTATATTACTTGAAATTACCGAGGCACAATGAAAGGTTCCTAATGAGTATTTGGTTTTAACTTTGGATGGTTATCACCATTTGGTGTACGATAAGCACACCAGAATCTATGTAGCTTGCATGGTTTACTGTTGGTTAAAAAAAACTCTAACCTAAAGAAACTAAGTAAATTACATTCCTTAATATATAAATTCTTACTTTTGGCCTCAAGGAATTCTAGGATCATATAATTCAGAAATATTGATATTTATTTTTCTTATATTGCATTCAATACCATTTAACATAATGGATTACCACTAAGGGTGACTTTTATCACTGGTCATATTTTAAGTTAAATTATGTTGTAAGATTTTGCAGTTGTGTGACTACATACTTAGTACCTTCCCTGCAGTGACCGCCGACTTCTTTACATGCATTTTTCATGTGACATAGATACACGTTAATGACGTCCTGGAAAGCACCGGTCATGTTAGACACACACTTCGAGGTCCAACTGAGAAGAGCCAAGACATAATCAGTTTTAAGGTACCAAATGGATCTCCACATGGCATACATGAGCACCAATCAAGAGGATCTCAAGTTTGGAAGATAGCTTGGGTGATGTTTAAAGACACGAAGGGCCTTTTGAGAGAGACTCCAATAAAGAGGTTAATGTGTAATTTGGAGTCACTTTTGGACTTGTGTGTAAAAAATGCAAGTCCTACTAGTATAAATACTAGGTCTTTCAAATTTCGTAGGACTTTTGTCATTTTGAACATTTTGGTTGATGAATTAAAATTCAAACTTGTATTAGTCTTCTTAGGTTTAGAGTAGTAATTTAGCGATGGTGTTCATCCATTGTTGGTTAAGAACTTCTTGTCATAAACGTCACATCGAGATACTCAATTGTGAAATTCAATAGACTTCCTCGTTTGGTGATTTTCAATCTCTTCTACCATTATTAACTATTCTTATTCTTCACTTCTCCCTTTCTATTTATCAATCTATTCTTTTTTATTGTTAATTCTGCATCTTATCATTTTTGTGTTTTCGTTAACGATACGTATCGAGTCCTCCCGGATCTTGGGCCATATCATTTGGTGTTGATGCCTAGGATAATACCCATAGTGAGCATGAACCAAATTTAACATGCCAAAGTTCTCACTATTGTGGTATAACCAAGTATCAATATGTCCAAAAAAGAACAAATTTTCAAGAAAAATATGAGACACTTGGCTAGTCGTGAGATGTGAGAGGGAAGATAAAGTGATGTAATGTAAGTAGGGAACAAAACAAGCAAGTACATTATAATTGCCCCTTTGAAGGAGAACACGCCTCCCTTCAAGTCAAGAAATAACTCATCTTTATGGCTAAGTGTACTAGCGATAAGAATATCCCACATCAAAGCCTTATTCCATGCACTAGCCTCAATAAAAGATGGGGTCAATATCAAACTAACCCCGGGATACAAAGGAAAGAGCATCCCACAATCTAACTCAAGAACAATCCAATGCCACTCACAAAACATCCTTATAGAAACTAAGGAAGAATAATCACAAAACATCATATGAGTGCTAGAAGAAGGTTCAAGAGAAATAGAAATTACCTCCATGACCCTTAAAAATGAAAAGGTAAGCATAGGCCATGAATACATACCATCCTTAGGAAAATGAAGAGATAAGACAAAGAACCGGATCGGTTGTCAAGGTGGTTTGCTCTATTGATGTTCATCTCCAATACTTCTCCCTTGACAGAACTCCACAAACAAGTCAATCAAATATGCAATGTTATCAAGAGAGGGAGTTTTACCTTTAAGCCTATGAACCGTGGGCCAAGCTCCAAGTGTTGTTGGAGTTTTAGTATAATTCCAAGCTAAAGAGTGTTCATTGCTTCCCTTCTTGGAAGGGCACTCTTTATTGTTGAAAGTCGCTCCTCCGCTCAACTTAGGTCCCTCAAGAAAGGTATTGACCCCCAATAGAGAACTTTCATCACATGGAAGAGTACCAACAACCACATCAATCCCTTGCTTGTCATGTTGACCAAGCACTAGTTTCAAATTACCGGGATCACATGGGAAGAGCATCCCAAGGTAAGAATCACAAGAACAATCCTTTATCCTAATGAAGTCCCTATAAACACAAGGTATAACTCCCGCATAAGTAGGAGTATCCCCATATGAAAATACGCCATGAAGAAAGGTGTCAAGAGCCCTCATTCCCTTCAATGTAGACCCACTGATGAATGAACAAGTAGAATTAAGACTCATGGCAAGTACATTATCACAGTTACAAATAACTATGGAAGGAAACAATTTCTTCTTATAAATAGGCCACCTCTCTTTCTCAACTCAACCTCCCAACGAAGTGGGATTCCACATGGAGTCTATACACCTATTCTATCTTGCCTAACCCCTTGAAGGTGGCAATGAATATCACTTATGGTGTTGATACCCAAGAGGTACCATGGATTCAAACATTTCTTGGTAATGTGGCCAAGCTCCACCCAACAAAAAGAAGCATTGAATTTGTTAACTGGGTTAAATGGAAAAAAGTTCCATGTAACCAGGTCATAGAAGAATCCAACTACCCCATGACTACCATTACTTGCATACTTAATACAATTCACATCAATGCAATAATTGTCATATGCAAATAAGTAATAAAGAAAGGTATTTATCAAAACGACTGTTGGATATTTTGGACGAGTGCGCGACACACTAGAAG
>JBDJHY010157438.1:0-12702 GCA_039654485.1 Withania somnifera
AGTCAACTTTCCTTCAAGAAGATCTCGGAATTTAATTCCAATAGTTCCATTAGTTTTGGAATACCAAACAAAGTCGAGATTGACCTTAAGTTTGTGTTTTTGAGGTTTCGTTTGGAAGTTATGCAAAATTGTGGAATTTGTTTAAGTTTTAGCCTAAAAGTGGAGCTTGGGTTTTAATTTAATGTTCAGAGTGTCGGATCGAAATTCTAATGCTTTCAACATCTCTAAAATGATGATTTTAGGCTAGATGAGGTGTTGGTAAAATTTTTGGACTTGTCATTGCACTTTCGAGTCGTTTTATGGAAAGTTGAAACTTTATAGCTGTGTATTTCACTCAAACAACCTCCTATCTCATTTCGTCAATTCCTTTGAGTCCGAAATATGTTTTCCACTCAAAAAACATATACGGTTTGTCAAATTTGGACTTTGTTTCATTTCTGAAAGTCCGTTTGATAATTCTCAGAAATTGTTGTTTGCCTTCGCATTCGCGAGGCCTTTGGTCGCAATTGCAATGAGCAAATTTTCAGTTACTCTTCGCTAGCGTGAAACTTTTGGCCATGATCGAGAAGGGAAAAATGTCTGTCAGTCATATAAAGACTCCTGCACGACCCCAAACTTGATTTTTTAGTAAAAACACTTCATTTTAACCCATTTTTCAATGAAAAGCCTCTCCAAATCTTCATTCCAAGGCTAAGAAAAATTCCATCATCGTTTTTATTCAATTTCCTTCACGTTTTGGGTAAGTTTTCTTCGAATTAATTCTTAAGTTTTTTATTTCCTCCATTAATGAACCTAATTGATGAAGTAATTTAAATTAATAATAATCCATATTTTTTTTTGGTGTAATTCTTCATTTCCTAGTAGAATTTGTTCCTAGTATCGTTAATAAACCATAATTCCTTCGTTTAATTAATAAAAATAGAATCTTTGACCACGTTAGGCTCAAATCTTCCCGAGCTATTTTGAAACCCTTCTGTTGCTCAAATTGTGCCCAATTTTGGAGCACGGGTTCCTAGTAATGTTAAGGACCCCATAGTAAAATTTATTTTTAGTTTTGGCAAACGGGCCCCGCAAGCCCATTTTAGGCCCGTTTAGGGCCCGATTTTTGGTCCAGTCAAAAATTTAGTATATTTTACACCTTTAGACTCATATTAACATATAGAATTCATCAACGTAAGTGTTAGATCATTCAGAGATCTTTTGATATCAGTTGGAGTACAATTTTTGATTTTGCAAAGCTTTGTCATCGGACGATAGGTAGGCTCCGTGGGGCTATCTTTGGGTTTATAGCTTTGATAATTGTACTAAATAGCATATTTGGGTATGGTATCTAGGTTGTATAGCGTCCCAGTACCATTCTTTTGTCTGTTCTATGTTAATAGTGATATGTTGGCACCCAAGCGATATAGGGCCGAGGCTTAGTATTTGACGGTATGATTGATATGAAATATTACATACCGATGGGATAACTCCATTGCGGGGCACTATGTGTCGATTATGATTCATTGTGGTTTTGAAAGTGGGATGTAAGGTTCTATGATAATCATGTGTTTGTTACTTTTTTGCACTTGTTTTCTTCAGTGTGCTCATAGACCGGATGGGGGATCTATGGGTGAGTATGTTTGTGTGTACGTTGTGCTTCCTTTTGGGGGACTTGTGTCACGACTTGATTTCTCGGATCATGATGGCACCTACTATACCACTAGTAAGAGAACCAATCTTGTAGCCCGAAGCTGAAGTGGAGGGCTACCACATAAATTGCAGAAAGCACTTGTACAATAAATAAAATATAAAGGAAAGGAAAATACTCAAGGCAGAGTAATTATAATGAGTCAACAAATTCCCAAAACACCAGTATTAGTGTAACAAAAAAGAACCTCTAAGACCAAAATATAAAACCAAAAGTCTAATAAAATGTATCTCCAGAAGTACAAGGGGACCAATCCAAATCTTAACAGAAGTAAGAATAGCTTGATGGTAAGTTCATACTGAATCTCGAAAGTAAGTAACAACAAGCACAAACAACAAACTGTAATCAACATAGGACACTAGTACTCGGATCTGTACTAGGGAAACAAGTGTAGTATGAGTACAAGTTGTGAAGCAACCTCTACCTAGTAGGCTTCGAGGGACTACTTAGAATATAAAAATAATAACAGTAGTAAATAATGAAATAAAATAAAGTAGGGTCATCACTAGCTAAATCACATAATAGGATCTAAGGCAAGAAGAAAGGACCTACCAGGAATCCTTCCAACAATATATGTGAATATTAAGAATAATTAATCAAGATTCAAATAGAAGATAGGAAGTGAAGATGGGTGGTATACCAGTAACTTCAAGAGAGTAGAATGAATAATCAAAAGGTATCTAACACAATTATCCCATATAACCAGAAAGTCTCAAAAGTAACACTACAAACACTATACAATAAATCAAAAATATAATAAATAACTTAAAAACAGAAACCACGCTCACCCATAGGCCTTATATCTCAGTCAGAGGTACACTTAGGAAGCAAGTGCAGAAAAGTAAAGACACTCACATGAAGTAACATATAACAATAATAACAGTAGTAAATAACGAAATAAAATAAAGTAGGGTCACAGAAGAAAATATTACATCATGGAAGCTAGATAATCATATAAGATTCAAGAACAAGTAAAACAGGTCATCACTAGCTAAATTACATAATAGGATCTGAAGCAAGAAGGAAGGACCTACCCGGAATCTTTCCAGCAATATATGTGAATAATAAGAATAATTAATCAAAATTCAAATAGAAGATAGAAGATAGGAAGTGAACATGGGTAGTATACCAGTAACTTCAAGAGAGAAGAAATGAATAATCAAAAGGAATCTAACACAACTATCCCGCATAACCATAAAATCTCAAAAGTAACACTACAAACACTAAACAATAAATCAAAAATATAATAAATAACTTAAACACAGAAACCACGCTCACCCATAGGCCTTACATCTCAATCAGGGGATACACTTAGGAAGACAAGTGCATAAAAGTAAATACACTCAGATGAAGTAACAAGTCTTGTGTATGTTTCTCCTCCGGTGCCCGTAAGCCCAGTAGGCAAAACTTATGGAAATCTAACCCTAGTTCCTGTATATCACTGCTCCACCCTATACCCTTTCTTTACATCTCCATAGCCCAAAGGAAAGTTCCATGGAGGTACGTCCACCTCGTAAAATCTCTAACATCATCTTAATCTCACATATCTAGGTCACAGAGCCTCAAAGGTCTCACAGTCTGGCATCCAGTGTCTTTTTATCAATAATGTCATCAAGACGTAATCTCTCCAAGTCATGGCATCCAACACCTTAATATAGTGGAGTCACTATGTCCTTAAGGGAACAAGTATCATAAAAGTCCCCAGACCAATAGGTGTGATAAGTATTGAAAAGTTATACTTACTATCTTATAAGGACGGACTAAAGTGCCAACGACTGTACTCACTTCTGAACAAAATCGGACTCAAGTCCTAGCATTAATTAGTCGGATGATACTTCCCGCTGCCACGCTGTGAAGTATGGGCTAAATTAATTAAAACTAGTAATATCGGGTGCTCATTACACTACCCAGTCTAAAACAGTTAAAAGGTCCTTTAACTGATATTATTATCAAAATATAACAAGTTATCATTTATTATGTAATTATCCATTTTTATGTTTATTATTAGTATCTAGCCTCCACGGCATCAAAAATCAAGTGGTGATACAGACCAATGCTCTCTCAAAATGAAACTTGTGGCTCATCCACTTGTACAATTAATGCACAACACATCAATACATCTATATTTATAGCTAACATCTACCCTGTACAAGCGCAACTAATCTACAACTAGAAGCACAATACACCATCCCAAACCAGAGGGCAAAAACCCAAAGCTAACCCACGCATCAGCGTTCTGTTACTACAAGAGTCACCCTAAAGCCATCACAAGGATAATTCTAAGTCACAGACGTCGTATTACTCCGAACACTAATATAAGGAGAAAAATAGAGGCCGAAACAAATAAGTGGTCCAAGTACATGGTAACAACCTAGAAACCCAACCCACGAATGATATTTAGTTCAATTATCAAATCTATATACCCAAAGATAGCTCCATGAAGCCTACCAATTGTCTGACGAACAAAGTATAGCAAATCTCAAATATCAACCCAACTAATAGCAACTGATCTCCAACGGCTTTAAAACTTATAAAATAAGAATGTAGGTATCAATACGAGTCTGGCAGGCCTAAAATAAGCCCAAGGGCCCCACTCATCGTAATCAAAATCAAACTTTGCACAGGGTGTCACTATTTAATTTCTTGGATCATGATAGAACCTACTATACAACCAGTACGAGAACCAATCCTATAGACCAAAGCCGAAGTGGAGGGCTACTACATATATAGCAGAAAGAACTAGTACAATAAATAAAATATAAAGGAAAGTAAAATACTCAAGGTAGAGGAATTATAATGAGTCAAAAAACTCCTAAAACCAATATAAGTGTAACAAAATAAAACCTCTAAGAACAAAAGATAAAACCAAAAGTCTAATATAAATGTATCTCAGGAAGTAAAAGGTGACCAATCAAATCTGAAGAAAAGTAGGAATAGCTCAATGGGAAGATCACACTGAATCTCTAAAGTAACAAAAAGTACAAACGGCAAACCATAATCAATGCAGGGCTCTCGTACTCGGATCTGCACCAGGGTAACAAGTATAGTATAAGTAGTCGTGAAGCAACCTCTACCTAGTAGGCTTCGAGGGACTACTTGGAACATAATAATAATAACAGTAGTAAATAACGAAATATAATAAAGTAGGGTCATAGAAGAAAATAGTACATCATGGAAGCTAGCTATCAGATAAGATTCAAGAACAAGTAGAACAGGTCATCGTTAGCTAAATCACATAATAGGATTTGAGGCAAGAAGGAAGGACCTACCCAAAATCATTTCGAAAATATATGTGAATAATATGAATAATTAATCAAGATTCAAATAAAAGATAAGAAGAGAACATGGGTGGTATACCGATAACCTTAAGAGGGAAGGATGAGTAATCAAAAGGTATCTAACACTATTATCCCGCATAACCAGAAAGTCTCAAAAGTAACACTACAAATACTAAACAATAAATCACCAATATAATAAATAACTTAAACATAGAAACCACGCTCACCCATAGGCGTTACATCTCAATTAAGGGTACACTAAGAAAGACAAGTGCAAAAGAGAAAATACACTCACATGAAGTAACCAGTCATGTGTACGTTTCTCCTCTGGTACCCATAGGCCCAGTAGGCAGAATCCATGGAAGTCTAACCCTAGTTCCCATATATCATTGCTCCACCCTGTACCCTTCCTCTACATCTTTGCAATACAGAAAAAAGGTTGATGGATTACGGCTATCACGTACAATATCTAAAATCATCATAATCTCACATCCCAAGTCACAAAGCCTCAAGGGTCTTATAGTCTGGCATCCAATGCCTCATAAAAATATTATCATTAAATCGTACTCGGTAAGTCAATGCGTCCAATGCCTTAATATAGTGGTATCACCAACATTCTCAAGGGAATAGGTATAATTAAAGTCTCCAAGCCAATAGGTGTGATGAGTATCGAAAAGTTGCACTCACTTCCGTACAATAGCAGACTCAAGTGCCAACGGTTATACTCACTACCAACCATAGTCAGACTCAAGTCCCAGCATTAATTAGTCAAATGACATTTTCTAGTTCTAGGGTGTAAAGCATGGACTAAAACAAGTTAAAATAGTAGTATCAGGTTCTCGATACACTGCCAAGTCTAAATCGTTAAAAGATCCTTTAACTTATATTATTATCAGAATATCCCAAGTTATTATTTATTTTTCATTATCCATTATTATCCTCTATATAATTATGTAGCCTCCAAAGCATCATAATCAAGTGGTTATACGGCCCCTATCCCCAATACACTCTCAAAATGGAGCATGTTGCTCAAACTCTTGTTGAAGAATGCACAGCACATCAATACATTTATATTTATAGCCAACCTATGCCCTGCACAGGCGCAACTACACTACAACTACAAACATAATAAAAAACCCTAAACCCGAGGGTAAAAACCAATACCAACCCACTCATCAGTGTTCTACTACATCCTGAATCACCCTAAAGGAATCATAAGGCTAATTCTAAGTAACGGGTGTCATATTTTACGAAATGCCAACATAGAGAACAAATGGAAAAATGAATGACGAAATGGTCCAAGTACACGATAACAAACTAAAAACCCAGCCAATGAATGCTATTTAGTATAATTATCAAAGCTATATACCTAGATATAGCCCTATTAAGCCTACCTGTCGTCCAATTAACAAGCGCTGTAAATCTCAAATGTTACTTCAACTAATGTCAAATGGTCTCTAATGACTCTAAAACTTATAAAATAAATATCCTGGGGTCGGTACGAGTTTAAAGATAAAATTACACTAAGTTACGGATTGGGGCCTAAAATGGGCCCGTGGTCCCTGTTTAGCAAAATTGAAAATTAACTCTGCCACGGGGTTCCTAGAAACACCAGGAATCGATGTTCCAAAATGATCACAATCTTGGCAAGGGAAGGGCTTCAAATCAGCCCGAGATATATTTGATTTGGAAGGGGCAATGATTCATGCTTTACAAATTTAAACAAAGTAATTCAATTGACGAACAATATCTATGGGGTAGAATTATAAAAGATACGAGAATTAATTCATTAGACTTGGATATAGTCATAAATCCTACGTTTTTTCTTAGTTTAGTCATAAATGGAGGAAACTCAATTTTATGGAACTAACAAGGATAGAGACTTACTGAAAGTGGGGAATGATGAGGGAAACCTTAGGGGAATTTTCCTACTATATTTGATGAACTTTCCACGGAGAATCACCACAGAAACTGAGAGAATTGACGAAAATAAACTTTGTAAAAGGAATGAACTGAAGGGTGTGCAGTTATTTATAGTTCTTGTAATTTCCATAGGGATGAAAGTCAAGATCGCCGGGGCGGGGTTACTGGGGCTACAAAAGTGTCCCCAGGACATCCGTTGATGGGGAGAACCTCAACCGCTGGGGAGATTATTGTTGAGGAAAAATTTTGACTGCTGGGGCGAAGATCAAAAGGATAACACACAGGCCGTTGTGGTGACCTCACAGGTGTGACCCAACCCCTCGTTGCGGCGGTCTTTTCCTATTATTTTACAATAGCTGAAATCATGATCTTCAAGGTTCTAGAATGAACATTTCGAGTCTAATTTTAATAATCCAATATCTAAATAGCAAGAAATTGACATTCCAAATCTAATGAAATCGTCAAAATGAAAAACTGAATTCTTTTGAGAAAAATGACCTGTAAAACCAAGAAACACTGAATTCGTACTAATCTAGTAAGGTACTCAAAATGATAGCGGGCACTCCAAGAAATATACCAACACTCTTACTAGCCTAAATTAACCATTCTGGAGCATATGGACTCATCCGAATTCCAACACTCTAAACATCGAAAGGCCACCCAAGATCAAAATTAAGGCTTAAATGAATTTAAAAACCACAATATAGTACAAACTCAAAATAAAAACCCCAAAATACAAACTTAAGCTCCATCTAGATGCCAACAAAACCTATTCCTATCAAACCTATTGTTTTCCAGCATAGAGAACCTACTGTGCAGTGGAGTTTGGAGGAGACTGAATGTATGATCATGCATGAGAACCTAGAGTATGCTGTAGTGGGGAAGTTCTCTTATAGTTGGCCATCAATCCAAGAATTACATAGGTTGATTCCCATGCAGTGTGAATTAAAAGGAGAAGGTAATAGTGTCCTATTATATAATAGACATATCTTGATAAGATGTTCATTGATGGAGGATTATATTCAGCTGTTGTCAAAGCCTACGTATTATATCAAAGACAAGATTATATATCATCAGATAAGGCTCGTAAAGTGGGAACCTTGGTTTGATCCTAAAGAAGAAACAAGCATAACAATGGCATGGATATCCTTTCCTACTTTGCCACCCCATTATTTTGTGAAAGAAGCCTTGTTCTCTTTAGCTTTTGCTATAGGGAAATCACTTCAAGTTGATCTTGCTACTAGGAATAAAACAAGACCTCGTTGTGCTCGTGTGAAGGTGGAAGTAGACATGGTGGCTGAGCACCCAAAAAGAGTACAAGTTTAGTGTATTAACACTGCAACTGGAGAAATAAGGGCCAGATGGATTAATATAAGGTATGATGTTATGCCTAAGTACTGTAAGCACTGCTATTTATAGGGACATGAGGAAATAAGGTGTAGAATTTTACACCCTGAACTGGGGAGAGAAAGGAATGAAAGTAGGGTGAAAGAAGGAGAGGCGGATGCAGTTTCTGGGAGGCAAAAGAATAATCTGCCAAATAATGGTCCTCTTAAAATATTAACTAGTGGGAAGATTATTGGAAACCCTAAACCTAATAACAATTGGCATTTGAAAAGTGGAAGAAAAACGGGCCAAAACATTACACAAGTTATTAGAGGAGCAGTAGAAGGAGTTGTTATTGGTAAAGAACTGACAATAGTGCATAATGAAGGGGCAAATTCAGTTTGAACAAACAACAAGTTTGGAGCATTGGGGGAGGATAATGGTGATAATGTGCAGATGGTTGATGTGCAAAAACCACATAATGCAGATGGAGCAATGAAAATTCATAATTCTATGGAACCTGGACTGTGATGGTAATTACACAAGAAGGGAAAGAGGGCAAAGATGATCCTATAAAGGAGTTTACAACTAAAGAATGGGTAGAATCAAGATTTAAACAAGTTGGAATGATGGTGAAGAATAACAGATCATGTCAAGATATCCCCTCACAAAATATTGACACAACAACAAATAAGGAGATTATGGTAACTAATTCTTAGAGTGATCAGATAGAACAAGCAATGCAGGAGGACCAACACAATAGTACTACAGGTCAAGTGCAATCTCAGGAACTCACACAGCCTGATTTGAAGATCCCAAATAATCAGCCTATGGTGGCACCACTGGATACAAATATTAGGAATGACACAGTTTTAAAGGTGTTGAGCACCTCTAAATGAGGTGTAGGAGGTAATGCAGCCCAAAACAACACTACAACAGTTCAAACTTATGAGGCTACAAACAGCATTCTGGGAAGCAGGCAACAAGTAGATTTTCTCACAAGTACCCCTTTTGGAGAGAAACAAATAAGTGTAAAAATAAGGGGCACTGGAAAGGAACACAAGGCAGATATATAGCAAGAGGGGGTTTTGAATAAAGAAGGACAGGCTTTAGACACTGAGATAAACTCAACACAAAAGCAAAAGGACTAATAATCTAGGGGGGATGGACAAGAAGACACAACAACAGCTGAATAAAGGCAATGATAAGCCTTCCAATCCACAAGGGGGCATATCTAAGGCACTAGATACTGTAAAACCCTTGAAGAAAAAGGAGGATAAAGGGGAAATAACAATTGATAGATATGAGGAATCAATTGCTCAAAATTTCCAGAATGCTGCAAGAGATGGAGATCTATCCCCCGGAATGATAGGGAAAGGTAAATCTGATGGCAAACATAAAAGAAATCAAAGAGAAGGCAGTCTGCCTATTACAGGTAGACAAACAACGAGCATAGTGTCTAAATCCAATATTTAGCTATGTCTAATGCTATTATTTGGAATATTAGATCCATTAATACAAAAAAAGCTTTTAAAAGGCTGTTATCATTGCATAGAAAGCACAAGTTCTATCTAGTTGGATTGCTTGAGTAATTTCAGCAGGCTCACATAATTGACAAGTACAAAAGATGTCTTGACCTACCCACAGCTTTGTCAAACACCAATGGGAAAATATGGGCTTTTGTGGATGAAAACCATAAAGTGACATTACTTCTGGACATGGACCAACAGCTAACTCTTATGTTAGTCAATAATGAATTTGGCAAGAAGATGATAATCACCCTTGTGTATGCAAAGTGTAATTCAGTGAAGAGGGTTTCATTGTGGGATTCACTGTATTCTCTGGGCAGAGATATGATTGATCCATGGCTGGTAGCAGGAGATTTAAATGTGGTGATGGATGAGGAGGACAAATAAGAGGGAATGCCAGTGTCCATTAATGAAGTAGAAGATTTTAGACATTGCATTCACACCTAAAACTTATCTAACTTGGGATTCAAGGGTATCCTTTATACATGGTGAAATGGAGAGTAGATGATGCTTGTATATACAAGAGGTTGGACAGATGCTTGAGGAATTTTTAATTCCAACAAAGGTTCCTAGGATTGGATGTCACACATCTAACCAGATTTGGATCAAATCATTCTCCCTTGTTGCTGGAATGTTTTGTTCATTGTCCAGATATTAAGAAAGCTTTTAAATTTCTTAACTTCTGGACAACACATGAGAATTTTCTGGAGGTTGTAAGACAGAACTGGAACACAGATACAGTGGCTAATCCATACATGAACTTCAACCTTAAATTGAAGAAGATGAAGAGAGTCTTATCAAACTGGAGCAAGGCAACATATGGAAACATATTTAAAAAATTGCAAGTCTGGAGGATGTGATTAAGACCATGGAAGAAAGACTTAAGCTAGACCCCTCTCAAGAGAACAGACAAAGCCTGTCAAAAGGACAGGCTGAATTGATGAGGGTAATGCAGATAAAAGAAGAATTTTGGAAGCAAAAACCAGGCATGAGCTGGTTTAAAGATGAAGAAAGGAATTCTAAATTTTTCCATGCACAAGTCAAAATGGTAGAAGGAGGAAATTACAGCTGAAGAGGATCCAATAAGAAGGACATTTGTTAGAAGAGACACAAGTTATTACAGATGCTACTATTACTTACTTCCAGACATAGTTTACTGAGGAAATTATTCCATCAGAATTTGGAATCCTGAACCATATCTAGAAAATGATCAACATAGAGCAAAACACAAAGCTGAAAGCTTGGCCAACAAAAGATGAAATCCAAACTGCAGTGTTTGGTTTAAATAGAGACAGTGCTAGAGGACCTGATGGATATACTGGAAAGTTCTTTCAAAATTGCTGGGACATACTTGGAGATAATGTATGTGCTATGGTTGGGGAATTCTTTAGAGGTCAAAAACTTCCTAGATTCATCACACACACAAATTTGGTTTTGATTCTAAAGAAGAAGGAGTTGGTTACCTTTTCATATATGAGGCCCATAAGTTTGAGCAACTTTCTGAATAAAATCTTCTCAAGAGTGATCCATGACAGATTAGTAGGGGTATTACTAGACTTGATATCACCTATTCAAGCAGTTTTTGTTCAAGGGACGAGCATTGTTTAGAACATACTGCTTACACAAGAAATCATCACAGACATCAGGTTGAGGACAAGGTTTGGACCAAATGTGGTCATGAAGCTGGATATGCAGAAAGCCTATGATAGATTATCATGGCTATTTTTGACAAAGGTCATGAGAAAAATGGGGTTCTGTGAGGGTTTCATAGGCTTGGTTGGAGATACACTAAACAATGATTGGTATCCAGTGATGATAAATGGGCAACCATATGGATTTTTCAAAGTCTAGTAGGGGACTAAAACAAAGAGACCCCCTCTCCCCTACTCTCTTCATACTGGCTGAGGTGATGTTAAGGGTACTAAATGAACTGTATAATGATCCATTTTTTTACTTAATATGGGCTCCCAAAATGGAGTCCAAGGATAAACTATTTAGCTTATGCAAATAATACAATCATCTTCTCCTCTTCTTGTTCTATTTCACTACAATTGATCATGGATGTCCTAACTGATTATGAAAAGACTTTTGGATAGAAAATAAATAAGGACAAAAGTGCAATATATATACACCATATGGTGGATTCTAGGGTGATAAATGAAGTGCAAGATATTACTAGAATTAGCAGAAAAGAGATTCCACACACTTACTTGGGATGTCCTATCTTCTATACAAAGAGGAAAATAACTTTCTATTCAAATATAATGCAGAAAGTAATGGGGAAACTGTAGTCATGGAAAGGGAAGTTGTTATCACATGGAGGGAGAGCAGTTCTAATCTCCCATGTCCTACAAAGTATGCCGGTCCACTTGCTCTCAGCTGTCAACCCTCCTGATTATGTATTAGACAAATTATAGAAAATAATGGCTCAATTCTTCTGGTCTAACATTGTGGGAATTAGAAGTAGACACTGGGTTAAATGGCTTGATTTGTGTTTTCCACAGAAGGAAGGAGGATTAGGGTTTAGGTCTATGGTGGATCTATTAAAGGCTCTATTTGCTAAACTATGGTTGAACTTCAGGACTAAGACATCACTATGGAGTACATTTATGAGTAATAAGTACTCTAAGAAGCTGAATCTGTTGTGGCACAGTGGAAAGAGGGGTCTCATGTATGGAGGAAAATGCTGGAAGCTAGAGACCTAATTGAACTGGACTAGACTTGGAGCTTTATGCTTTGTCACTCCCTGTGATTTTTTGTGTGATGAATCAATAACAAAGATGGTAGATGTTGTGGAAGGAAACAGATGGAATGAAAAATTATTAAGAAGAATATTGCCTACTAATATAGCTGAACACATAATAGATTCAATTCAAGTGCCTACATGACATAAAGAGGCTGACATACTATGCTAGAAGCTAGAAAACACAGGTGACTTCATTGTGAAATCTTCATG
>JBDJHY010157448.1:0-12702 GCA_039654485.1 Withania somnifera
GTTAGAGGTATTTCCACATATTCACTACAAAAATATCATATACTATACAATTATTCTCAAAACAAAGTTAATTACTAAGTTAATTACTACAAGTTAAATGGCTTTCCAGTAGGTAAAACTGCCTATGATCAGGAAGAAAGATGGTTCTATGTATATGTGTATCGCCTATCGACAGCATAATAAGGTAACTATGACGAATATAAGTCTGATGTTTTACATTGATGAATTATTTGATTAGGTATAAGGTGTTTCCATGTCTTTTGAAGATTGACTTGAGGTTTGGGTATATTCATCTGAGGATTAGGGCAACGCATATTCCTAAGACAACATTCAGGATATGTTAGGGCCATTATGTGGTAATGGTAATTTTGTGGGGGTTGACTAGTGCATCAGCATCATATATGGATCTCATGATCCATGTATTCTGTCCCTACTTAGAATCTTTCTTGATAGTCTTAATTAACAACATATATGTATACTGACAGAGTAGGGAGGAGTATGAGTAGAATTTGAAGATTGGGCTCCAAATTGTAAAAGATTAGCGGCTTTATGCCAATTTATTAAAGTATGAGTTTTTATTGGAGTTTGTAGCATTCTTGGGGAATGTGGTGTACAGGGATGGTTTAAATAATGATCCAACAAAGATTACAGAAGTTTGTGATTGTTCTAGACCTCCTAGTCCTTCACAAATTTTCAGCTTTCTCATGTTAGTTGGGTACTACAGATGTTTTATGTAGCGCTTCTTTTCCATATCAAATGGTTTGACTAGATTGATCGAAGGATGTTCCTTTTTAGTGGTCTGCAGAGTGTAAGGTGAGCTTTTTAACTCAAAAGGAGTTATTGACTTAACCACTGATTTTGACATTACAAGTCAAGGTTCAGAGTTAAAGCATCTATTTTCATACTGATAGTGCTGGTTTATGGTTTGTTATGACGTAACAAGGTCATGTGATTGCATATGCCTCTAAACAGTTGAAGGTGCATGCGTGCAACTACCCCGCTTATGAACTAGAGTTGACGGCGATAATGGTCACGCTCAGGATTTTGTTTCATTATCTCTAAAATGTTCATTATAAGATCTACATTGGTCTTTATAACCTGTAGTATATTTTAGTCAAAAGGAGATTAATTTAAGACAACATAGGTGAATAAAGCTCCTAAAGGACTTGATTTTATATCTTGTACCACCCAAGATAGGCTAATGTGATTGTAGATGCCTTGAGTTGGAAGGTAGTTAGTATGAAGAGTCTGGCATTTCTTGAATCTTTAGAGAGAACTTTGGACCTAGACATCTAGTTCTTGGATAATAGGTTGGTTAGATTGGATAATTTAGACTCCAATGAAGTACTTACTCGTGTTGATGCCAGATTCACCTTATTTGAGTGGATTTGTCAGAGGTAGTTTGAGGATGATAGTTTATATATGATTCAATGTCCCATGTTAAGGGGCGAGTCTAGCAAGGCCTCCCTAGATTCAAATGGTATTTTGAGGTCTGAAAACCATATTTGTGTTACTAGAGTTGTTGATCTTATTCAACTAATACTATGGGAGGCCTATTTATCTAGGCATTCTATCCACCCGGTAAATAGGCATTCTATCCACCCGGATATAGCTAAGATGTACTAGGATCTAAGGCAATATTTCTTGTATGGTGGTACGAGGAGAGACATTGCAGACTTTATTTCTCAAGCTTAAACTGTCAACAAATAAATTTTTAGCACCGAAGACCTGGTGGGATGATGCGAAGGCTTTTTATTCTTGAATGTAAGTGTCATTGGGTGACTATGGACTTCATAGGGGGTTGCCGTGTGCTTTTGATCCATGATTCTATTTTGGTCATCATTGATCGATTGACCATGTCTGCTTACTTTATTCCTCTTTGATCCTCCAATAGTGTTAAGAGGTTGGCTTAGATTTATCTTCAAGATGTGGTTCATTTTCATGGGATGCCTCTATCCATTATATCTAACCATGATACTTAGTCTATTTCTCACTTTTAGAGGACTATTCAATGAGATATGGGTACTCAGGTTGATCTCAACATAATTTTCCACCTTCAGACCAACGTCTAGTCTAAAAGGACTATCCGAGTTTTTCAGGATATGCTACATGCCTATTTGTTGAATTTTAGAGGTTAATGGAACTAGTTTATGGATTTAGTAGAGTTTTCTTATAATAATAACTACCATTCCAACATTCATATAGTTTTCTTTGAGGCTTTATAAGGTATGCGGTATAGATATCCTATTGGGTAGTAACTCAACATTTGGATTTTGGGGTTAGTGGCCAGTTATTTCTGCATGTTTATCCCATGAAGGTAATGATAAGATTTGGTAGAGGGGGACCCCAGGTATATTGGGCCCTTCTAGATCCTCTAGAGAGTTGGTGATGTTCCTTAGCTAGCTTTTCCCAAGAGTTCTCAGTTATCCATCTGGTCTTTCATGTGTCGATGCTGCAGTATTTTGTTCTAAACCTGTCTTATATGCTCCAATGGGATTCTATATAGTTTGATCAGAGATTGGTATTTGTAGAGAAACTTATGGCCATTATGAACAGGGATTTAAGAGGTTCATATCCAGGGAGATTCCAATAGTAAAGTTTTAGTGGGTGCAACATTCGGTCAATGAGACTACCTGGGATATCAAGAGGCATATGTATGACCGGTTTCCTCACTTGTTCAAGCCTTCAGGTACTTTCTACCCCTTAACTTCCACAGAGAAAATTCCTTTTAGTAATGGATAACTATAATGGCCCTCCAGTCATATTTGTGTTTTTGCCTAATATCTATGTTAAAAAATTTCCTACAGCTACCCAAGTCATTTATGCCTTGCTAGGACTGGTAGTTTGGTTTCTTGACAGTTTTTTCATGTTTTACATTAGTTTCATCATTTTAAAGTCTTTACTCTAGAATTCAGCAACTCGAGTGTAATTTTCTTTATAATATGCTCAAGATGAATTTTTTTAGCATTTTTAGTTTCGTAATGTGAATTTTTGTCTAGGCGAACTCTTGGTTTGGGTCTCAGGGCTTTTTTTTTTAGTATTGAGCTGTTAGATGAGATAACAATTGAATGGGAGTTGGAAGTTTGACTTTAGTCAACTTTAAAGATGAGAGCATTAATTCAAACTCTGATGCTTACATAAGCTCTGGAATATCAAATTTGTATTGGTTGGGTGGTTGGTCCGCTTTTTGAAGAGAACAAGCTCATTTTGAGGACCCGATTGGCTAGTTGTTTTAAAATAGGCTAGTGTTAACCTCAGTCAACATTTCAGTGAAATGACCTCAGATGATCTTTTCATCAATTCCATTGAATCCATATGTTTTATTCTCTCAGTTCGAACGTATTTTAAAGGGTTAATGGGGGACTTAGGTGTTGGTTTTGTTACTGGTGAAACTGCACCTGTGAGATTTGGCTTTCTCCTATGAAGCCTCCCTTGCGACTATTTGGTCATCCTTGTGAAGGGGCCCCATCCACCAAAAGTCCACCCTTGTGGGCTTTAGCCGCCCGTACGTTATCCCCTATGACCCTTGGTCCACAAGTGCAGCGATTGTTGCTTATTTAAGTATTCTATTTTTGAATTTCAATTTATATGATTTCAAGATACTTCATTATGGAACTAATGAGCTAAGAATTTGTGTGCTTGTGTTGGATATTTGTTTGAAGTCGTACGAAATTGTTTGTGACCAATGCTTGTTCATTCTTGGGAATTTTTTGGGCCTCCTTCATGCTAAATTTCTTAAAAATTATTTCTTCTTGATCATAAAATTGGGAGGCTATTTAAAGCCCAATACGTAGCCCATTTTGGCTCAACTTTTAATCATGTGTTTTTTGAGTTGAGGCCTACCTTTTGGTAATTTTTATTTTGCATTTAGAGCTGAGAAGCTCGCAGTCCTATTTTCATCTTAAATTCTTATCTTGAGATTTGTCATAGCAATACGGGTCTTATTTTTATAGTATTGACGCATAGATTGTTATTTTGGTAGCTTTTGAGTTTTCAAAGATCTTCTGATTCACTGGCCTCCAAGTAGGTTACATCTTCCTTCTTATTAGGCTGATCATGTATATGGTAAGCTTATTGTTTGGGCTAGGTTTTAAGTTTGGTTACCTTTTTGCCTATTAATTCCCTTTACTCCATATTTTTCCTTGATTAGCTAATTATTTTATCTGTAATCTTGTCTTTTAACCTTACAAGAGTATAATTGATTTGGTGACCCTACTTAAAATAGGTTGGGTAGTTGTTGCTCTAAGATTAAGCTCTTGGATTTTATTTAAGCCAACTATTGGTTCAAGATAATTAATTTTACTCAGTTATTGGATTGTGGTATAGAATTCGTACGGTCACTGGGTTTTTTAGCATATATACTCGACTTTTAATATAAAAATGACACTAAAAAAATTTTAATACTTGAGATTTTTATAAATAATTGGACTTTATTTAGACCCAAAAGGGAATATGATTCCTATATTTTAAACATTTACCAATGATATTTTCACATGATTTAGCCTCAGTGGAGACCTGGAACTTGATTAGGATAATATTGGGATTGAGTTCCTAGGGTGGGCCCGAATGTTAGATTCAGATATTATCGCTGATTTTAGTCCCATTTTGACACTGGGAAACCATTGGTATTAGCACATGGTTTGAGTCCCTATAGTCTACCAGGTGGGCCATCGGCGTGGGCTTAGAGGTGGAGTATATGGTGGAGGAGAGGTAGATAGAGTGAGTCTCTTTTTGGTCCTTCCTTTGTCAGCCTGAGCAATATAGGAGAAATATGTGGGTACATAATACTTTATTCATATCCCCACAACATTGCATATATTTAGCATACGGTTTTATTGTGTTCCTGATTGTTTGAGTGTACTTACTGGTCTTACAGGATCCAATTAGTATTTTTTAATTATTGTGCTTCCTTAGTTACACTTTGTCTTGTTTATTTAAAATTGTACTACTTTCATTTACCTTTTCTAGTATATATTGCAGTACTGCTTCTGTAAATTAATTATACTTATTATTATCCCATTATTTCACTGGTGTCCGAGGAGTGTAGCTTTTACTTTTACTTTTTAGTGACTCTTTCAAGTAGCCTATACTTGTTAGTTAACTCTAACATGAAAACCTTATTTTGTAATTAGTTTATTTTTCCTTACCTTGCGTATACTTAGATGGTCCCTGTTTCTTGTTATTTACTCCTTATGTTTCCCTATTTAGTCTAGAATTCATTTTCTACTATATTTGTATTTTATGCATACTCAGTCGTCCTATAATACCTAATAGGTATCCGTTGTATTCGATACTCATGCTATACTTCTACATCTTTTTTGTGATACAGATCCTAGCATGAGTCATCTTTGTTGACACTATCGTGCAGAGCTTTTTTGGGATGTTAGAGATTATAGGGTGAGCTCTCAGCATTGGGAGTTGATCTATCTTCATTAATTATTGATCTGTCTTTCGTATTTTAAAGAAATAGTATTGTATATATTTTACCTATTTAGTACTTTGTTCTTATAGTAGTTTTTGGTACCACTGATACCAGTGTTGGGGTTTCGATTATCTCTTGTTATTGTATATATATGCCCTCTTTTTCTCTATTTTTTTTGTTTCGTTACTTATTCGTGGATTGTTTCTCTAGGCATAGAGTTGGCTTACCTACATGTGGTTTTTTGTAGGAGCCATCATAACCCAAACTTTTGGGTTTCATGATAGAAAATATGGGAGCATATTAAGGAATTTTATCAGCCTTAAGCTTATTTTTTAGGAGTTGTCTTGAGGCCATATTTTCATTAAGCTATCCATCTATAGAGTTTTTCTTAGCTGTTCTGAGGATCAGATGTTGTGGGGACCTTAGATATAACATGTGGGCTTGGGTGCAGACCGTTGTATCTTGATAATTAATTGTAAATTCCTTTTTTTAAGAAATTCTGTAATTTAACTCCTTGTCTCTGGAGTGTTGAATGTAATGGCTTCTCAAGTTTTGAAATAGAAAAAACTTCTCTTCATGTATTTTGGCTTCTTTCGCATTCATTAATTTATTTTTGAATTTTACTTCGTGTCTTTGATTGTGTTATTTTGCATTCTTGATGTGATTGATGCTCAAGCATTCAAACTAGTTAATTATTTGTGTTACTATTAAAGTAAAGAATAAGTTTTTGTTGGATGCCCTTGGGGGAGAGTGATGACTCATTTTAAAACCTTCCTTACCAAGAACCGTTAGAAACTTAGGCCGAGTAAGTTCACCTTGGAGTTCATGATAGGAGGTGACCTCCTAACCAGGTTCTTTTATTATTGGCATATCTCTCTCTTCAATTTGTATTTGAGGATCAGGAAGTGATTGTTTCCCATACATTCGGGATGTTGAGTCCCTCAGTTTTCCTTGTTACTTGAGGGGGATCCCTTTAATTTTTGTTGTGTTCGGTTAGTAATTTTGAACTCTCTTAGTCATATCGACCTTAGAATTTTGGGAGGAGCAATCATGCCTCTTCTCTCTCATCCATTTTCCTTGCTAATTAAGAGGGATCCCTTACTTTAATTTTTGGTGGGTTGGGTTTTAAATTTTGGACTCTCCTGTCCACTTTGACCTTAACATTTTGGGAAGAACAAATATGCCTTTTCTCCCTCATCCATTCATGAGCTTTGGACCTTTTTATTAGGAATTAAAAAAATTAACACTGATTACCTTTATTATTAGGTCCCGATAAATTTCTTATGGGTGATAATATCATCACAATATTATTATTATTTGTATGTATTTCTTAAAGTTATCCTAGGCTATTATTACAAGAACATTTGTAAACTCATTTGCAGTCCCAACGCCTAGCACACTATGTGGGATTTTAAGTGTTTGAGAGTTTGAAGATGGGTCTTGTTTAGAGAGTAGGTTCTCAGTATTGTGGGACTTCGAGTCCTTAATATAGGAGTAGATCCTTTCATTGATTAGTATATTAGGGAATTACCTCTTTTTTTCTTTTTAATGATGGGTTCTTTTATGAACAAAAATAAGTATTTGACCTTAATTTACAGAACCGTTTCTTTACTCATATATTGAGACAAGAAAGTATCAAAGTTATGCTTGTGGAATTCCACTTTTACACATAATTGAAAAAAAAACTAGAGCATTGATTTTACCTTAGGAGCACTTTTGTGGCTACCTCATTAAAACCTTTTCAGGAAAACCCACTAAGGGACAAAAACTGGTTGAATGAAAAAAGAGTGCAACTTGCGTTCCTCCGAGGCATTGTAATTTCTTCCTTCTCCAAATTTCCCTTGCCTTTTCTATAAAGGATTAGTCTTTTGGGCTCTTCTTAATGTGTTGGATAACACTTTTTTCTAATTTGTAGATATCATTTTCTTTGTAGCAGCTACATTAGGGATCCTTCAGATGTTTTGGGAGAATAAAAGGAAGCAAGTTAGAATTTATAAAGGGGAAGAAAGGAAAGAACATGCATGCGGATTTTTTTCGAGGGAAAAAGCACAGTTTATGGTTTTCTCGGGGGTAAGATCGGGGTTATTTTGTAATTTTTCTCCCTCAGTTCCTCAGATGTAATTTTTTTTTGAGATCGCTTAGAGTTTCTCTCATATGTCCATTATTTAAAGATTGACAACTGCCTTCCTAAAGTGGCAGTAGTCTCCTCTTTTATGACCATGTATGACATACTAGTCTCACAACTAGGTTTTATCTCTCATATTTGGGTTTGATCAGACAATCTTCATGAATTGATCTCATTTTATCTTTCTCATATCAACTATAACAAACTGATAGTTAAGCAGTGCTCTAAAAGAAAGGGGTTCATTGATTAATATACCACTATTTGACTGACTCTTTCTCTAGCAATCCTTTCCAAATTGAATCCCTGCTCGAACATTTCTTATTCCAGCCCATGAAATTTTATTAATGTCCCTTATGTGAGTACGTTTCTCTCCAAAATGGATATGGTCAATACTTGTTCTGGTGAGCCCTTCTTGAATTTTATTCTTCTTCTCTGGCCAGTATTATATTGGCCTTTCATCGCATTTGCCTTACTACAAACTCAGAGCCCTTTGTTATAAGTCCTTCAATAATAATATTTAGTTCGAATCTTGGACTCATACTTATTATGTACATCCACCCATGTTGTTTCCTCAATCTCAATCAAACTTTCCTTAAGTTTTAACGAAGCCATTAAACTCTTGGGACATAGACCTTTGGTGAATGCTTCATCTTCCCAGTCATCGGGCACTATCAACAGTTGCATCCTTTCTTTTCTAGAACCTAACCACAAACTTATTGAGCATCTAAATATCTCATTGTTCAATCATGAAAATATCCCCTCTCTGGGTTGCACTTTCTTCGACCCCACATGAGCTTTGACAAAACTATCTATGAATATATTAAAGAATCAATTGAATTTTTAGAGAGGAGAGAGTATCATACCAGCAGTCCCCCAGACATGGTTTGTCCAAACTTCTTTAGCATTATAGATACAGTTTCTCTTTGGTCAATATATTACTATTCACAATGGTCGTGAAGAACAAGAGGTGTTCCTTCAAATCCTTGTTCCCATCATTCTTGGGTGTACCAGGCATCTTAAACATTTTTGGGACATTCTTGGTTATTATGTTGTCCATGTAGGGAACCTTTATATAGTTTTATAAGTAAGTCCTCTTAATAACCGGTGGATCCCCCAAAATGTGGTTCATTTGAGAATTAAGATCTAACTAATGAGACTTCATCTTCTTTTTCAACATCTTCACTATAGAGGATGCTGTTCCTGGTTCTACATCAAACTTATTTAATTCTCTATCCTCAGAGCCATCATCCATATCTAGGTCATGATCATTGCTTTTTGCTCCTCGATGGTTTCCCTTTAAAGTATTAGGGGTGTTCTGAACCAGGATATGTTCTAGTTTATCCATATTTTTTTTCTTACCTCCATATGCCTTACCAATTCCTTCTATGCCTCGGTAAAACTAAAAATAATATTTCTGGGGTTCTTTAGGCTTACATTCATGTTTTCTCCTCACCTTGAAAGGGGGTCTTCAACCCTTCGTTTGGGGGTCCACATTTGTCAGGTCCAAATCTATGCATTGTTCTTCATTTAGTTCATGAAATATGTTGTAAATTCTAGTCTTGTGTAAGGTTGTTATTGATTTATAGCAACACAATCATCAATAGACTTTCTTACGACTTATTTGCCACTGGTAGTCATCTCGCGCTACCTTAAAAGTATGAATGATCAAGCTAGTAAGATAAGCAAATCTAAATCTACACATTATTCTTCTGGACCCAGTATAGGTGCTAAACCTTTTCACCCTGAAATTAGTATATTTGAGTCATCTACCAGCAGATTGATTATATTTTTATTATACATAGTTATGGAAACACAATGAAAACAAGTAATAAATATAACCAAGTATAGATCTATCGTGACCAAAAATTGGGACATGATGACGCCTACAACCCTCTATAGGGAAGCCTATACCTACAATATGGAGTGACAAACACAAGGCCAAAACTACTTCACCCAGAGATTATAAATAAGGAATAGAAGAAATAAATAATAACAACGTATATACACATCATCCAAGCCCCAAAACCAGTGTCAATGGCATATGGATCTACAATATCAGAGTATCTAAAATAATATATACATCATATAAAAGACCTTAGAAAATACAAGATAGGGCATGGCCTGCTAAGGAAAAAATAGAGCAGACTGCAGTGAGATGAAGACATGATCAGCCTTTACGTCAAAAGTTCACCGTAATCTCCGAATGACACAATCTAATCAGCATGATCATGCCGTCTTCGATGACCCGTACTAACATATGCACCACAAAAATAATGTAAAAGTGTAGTATGAGTACCAAAAGCAGAGGTACCTAGTAGGCATCATAGGCTAACCGAGCTATAATAATGCACAAGTAAAGTAAAGGGGAGAAAAGTAAAATAGGTCAACAATAGTAAGTAAACAATAGTGAAAATGAATTACATAGCTAGAGCCTACCACAGGTAAAAGTATCTCTTTAAATAGAATGGAGGAACAATAAAGATCCTAAGAAAGTGAGTCTATGTACTTCCTGGTAGGATATCTAACTAAGACTAACACCAAGAACCAGCATCACAAAAAGCATACCTAAACTCCAGCTAAGTATAAGTAGTAACCAAAGAAACAAATAAATATATAAAGGTAACTAAGAAAGAATGAACGTAATTACAGAGTAGATATAAACCAAAAACGCATCCTATAAGATCCTAGGGTACAACTAGAAAAGAAAACATACAAAAACTATCTGACGCCCCATCCCACGGGTAAGTAAAAACAGTACATCCAAGGACACAACAAAACTTCCCTTGTAAGCCCGAAGGTTACAAAAAAAGTGTAAAGATGAATGCAAGGGATTAGAGCTAAAATAAATACAATGGATCTCAGCTAGGTCGAGTAGATCTCACCCTCAATCACAACTCTTGGCACACCTAGGAAGGTCCCAACTCGACTTCACATCTCTCATCTTAACCCGCAAAGTCCTACCTCCATATCACAGCTTCCAGCCTAAATAGGGAGGTCCCACATCTGAATCATAACTATCAACTTAACACGGTAGGTACCACCTCTGAATCATAGCCACAGTGGTACATAAAGATAAGAAAAACCTCAATCTAGTCTTACTTGTGAAAATAGCTCCATACCGGGTTGCGGTTGTGGAATTTTAGTTATAGAAAACTCTTTCCATTTACTTTTAGTTTGGAAAATCCCATTTTTGGTATCATTAGGTTACACCATCTCAGGCCAACATCGGGTCCTACCTGTAAACCACAACATATGCTTACAACACAATGTATGCCTGCGTTACAACAAAACACAGATAAAGAGCTCTCAATACAGTCTAAGATCGGTCAAAGGCCACCAGCTAAGCACACAACTTACATAAGGTCATAATGTAGCCCAACACAGTCTCTAAGGTCCAAGGCCGCTCTCATCAATACATAACTCGAGACCCACTACGCCCTATCATGGGACTGCAAAACAGATAGAAATAGGAAAATATAAGAAGGAGAGGGCAACCAACCTACAAACCACCACCAAACGGCTAGCTATCACCACAAAAATATCCTTTCAAAACCCAGTCTAAGAGAAAGGTAAGCCTAACCTACCTAGATGCAGGCAAAAGTCCCCATAATGCGCGTAGACATCCCAAACAACCACACAAAGCACAAAAAAACTTAAAAATATAAAAAACATAATCAATGAGTCAAGAGGTGAAGAATGAAAAATATATTTCCAAGAGCAACTTGGGTTAGAAATTGGGCCTAAAAATGCCCTGTGGGCCTTGCAGCATGAAAAGTAAAACCAAAAATACCAGGAGGTAGGACTTAGATCAAAGAACACGTGGTTCATATTTGAGCTTTAATGGACCCTAAAAAAGTCTCCAAATATCTAAAAAAGTTATGTAAATGAAATAAATATTTCATGAATTTAATACATGGAATTACATGTGAATCATACCTAAAATGATCTAAGGAGCACACAAACACCATCCCGATATTAACCAACAAATAACCCACCATAAGATCACAAATAATATCCCAATAACCTAAGGAATTAAAACCACCATTAATGCTTCACAAATCTAAGGTTCAGAGGACGAAGATGGAAAATTACCTTATACATAGGAGAAAAGAGAGAAATATTGCCTCCTAAGTGCTCACACACAAGCCTAGTACCAAGGAGGTGAATACTACAAGTTTAGGGTACAGATTTGGAAGAGCAAAATAAGGAATATGTCTGAAATTTAACCGAAACTGACTTATATGAAACTGGGCGTGACGTAGAGCAATCTCTCCCAGCCAGCACCATCAGTGCTAAAATAGGAAAAATAGAATTGGCGTGATTGCACTCCCTCAATGTGATCGCACTAACAGACAGGAAAATAGAATTGGTGCAGTCGCTCTCCCTCAGCGTGATTGCTCTAAAGAAAGAAAAAGGGGTAATTAGTGTGATCGTACTCCCAAAGTGCTGAAGATGCTAAATAGGAAAACTCAACTTTATCAAGATCGCATTGAATGACTTCTTCTGTAAATGTTATTGTAATAGATTAAAGTTTCAAATGAGGTCTTGCAATGGAAATGGAGACAAACATAAACATTCTAAATACGTAACTTACATGAAATATATATTTCAAACTCAATGGAACCGACGATGAAACTACCAACATAGGCGGTTTACAAAAAAAAGACCCCCTATCCAAAACGAAACCAAAACCTGCAACAAATCAACTTTCCACACAAACATCCAAACTGAGTGTAAATACCTTGGGAAGCATACCAATAACCCTACAAACACAAATTAAACATTCCGAAGGTGATGGAAGTATCAAAATTCTGATTTGGTGCTCTGGTCATAAAAATTCACCCCATTCTCAAAATTGAACTCCATCTAAAAACCCTAAAAACCCCAACCTACCTTTGCTGTTTGAGAGCTTCTCTCTCAAGGCGATTTCCCCCTTCCTCTTGGCCATTGTTGCAGCCCTTTAATGGCCTCACAGGCCACTGGACAGCCTCATTAAGAGGTTGTCCAGCCCCTCTACAACCCTAGACTACTCGAAAATACTTCAACCAAACACCCAAAACCCACAAAACAACCTACACTACCCATCCCTATTAAACCTATTATTTTCCAGCATGGTGAAACCACTGTGCAGTGGAGTATGGAGGAAACTGAACGT
>JBDJHY010157457.1:0-12702 GCA_039654485.1 Withania somnifera
ATTGTAGCACAAAGCGATAATAATCAAAAAGTAATAAATGCGAAAGTTTAAAGAATCAAAATAAACTCCCCAAAACTCGGTATCAATGTCAAACGAACCACTAGGTCACAAACAAGAAATCCAAAGTAGATCTACTACAACTGTGTCTCCAAATACATGGAGAGATCAAATAGAAATGTCAAATCCAAAGTGAAGCAGGTAAAAGTCGGACGCCAAGATTACCTTAAATCTCTGAAGAAATATAAAATGCACGAACAACTGACGGTAATCACGATTGACAACCTGTACTCGGATCTGCACATGTGCAAGTATAGTATGAGTAGAAGCTGCAGAAGAAACCCATACCTAGTAGGCTTCGAGGGCCCACTAGGCACATAAAAATAATAAAAGCAGTAAATAACAAAATATAATACAGGGGTTGCAGAGTTAATTAGCACCGCAAGGAAAGCTAGCTATGCAATTAAGAATCAAATACAAGTAGACAGGTACCGCTAACTAATCACCTAACAAGATCTCAGACAATAAAGGAAAATGTATCCGAAATCCTTGCCAATATATATCTAACTACTAATGCAATAAATAAAAATCAAAGAAGATAGGAGGAGAATACGGACGGTATACCGATAACCCAAGTGAAAGAGTAAATGGTTCAACAATAGTATAAACACAAAATCCCAAAACATGAAATATCTGTTAGCCAATAATAACAACTAAGCAATAATGAGAGTAATAAAGTAAAGCAAATATACGCTGACAAGTCCTCAGAAAGAAGCGCAACGCACACAGAAACATGCTCACCCATAGGCATCACCATATTACCAGGGGTACACTGAAGAAAACAAGTGCAGAAAAGTAAACAAACACATAAAGTAACGTGATCCAAACCTTACATCCCATAACTACAGAGCCTTAAAGGTCTCAAGTCTGGCATCTCGTGCCTCATATCAATAGTATCATCAAGTCGTCATCGGCAAATCAAGGCGTTCAATGCCGGTATATATATATTGTATCACCAATATCTGCAGAAGACTAGGTATCCTCAAATGTCCATAACCAGTAGTACCATGTGTGTCAAAAAGCTGTACTCACTATCGTACGACGGTGGACTCAAGTCCTAGTGGTTTTACTCATTATCGAATGGAGTCGGTCTCAAGTCCCAACATTTATTAGAAAAATGATATTTTTTGTGTTAGGATGTGAAGCCTGGGCTAAAACAAGTGAAAATAGTATTATCGGGTGCTCAACACAATACCGAGTCTAAAATAGTAAAAGATCATTACTTATATTATTATTAGAATGTTACCATTTATTGCTTTATGTTATTATTCATCTTTGTTATCAAAATCATCCTCTAGCCATCATGGCTCAAAATAAGGTGGTGATACTGACCCAGCCCCAATGCACTCTCATCGGAGCCATAGGCCTAACCTCTCGTGTCATGAATGCACAACACATCAACAAGTATACATATAAATGAATGATCATGTAATATCAACATTCTATGCCCTACACAGGTATCTCTAGTCAAATTCTAAGTCACAGGCACTGTATCAATCTGGTCAAAACATAGATATCAACATGGAACGGATAAAAGAACGATACAGGATCACTATGTCCACCTAACTACCTAATCCACGGATGTTATTTAGTACAATTATCATAGCTATAAGCCCAGAGATAGCCCACGGAGCCTACCTATCGTGCAACGATAAAACGCTATAATTTTATGAATCTTACTCTGATTGACGTCCAATGATCTCCGAATGATCTGAAGATTGCACCAAAGCATTCTATATGTTAATGTGAATTTAATAGTATATTTTATGCTAAGTTCCGAACTGAGCCTAAAGTCGGGCCTAAAATGGACTTGCGGGGCCCACTCGCTGAATCTGAAAATAAACTTTACTATGGGGTCCCAACGTCATTAGGAACCCGTGCTTCAAAATTGAGCACAATTTGAGTGCGGGAAGAGCTTCAGAACAACCCAAACAGATTTAATCCTAACAGGGTCAAAGATTCATTCTTTATGGGTTTAACGTTGGAATTTCGATATAAAATTGATACTAGAAGCAATGTGTACCCAAATAACGAAGAATTACTCGATAATATACGGATTATGGAAGGTTTTTACCAATTTCAACTCTTGGAGCCTTTAATGGTGGAAACTAAGAAATTGAAGAGTTTCAAGACCTAATTCGAAGAAGAAACTTACCAAATTGCGTAGACGTTGAAGGAAACAAAGTGGGAAACGTGCTCAGCCTTGGATAAGGTTTGGGAGAGAATTTTCTCTTAAAATCAGGTTGAAACGAAGTATGGTTGCTAAATAAGAAATTGGGTTCATGTAGTAAAATACATACTACCAGGTATAGTAGCCATCGTGATCGCGTGAGGTGGCTCGCGATTGTGTAGTACTGAGGAATCGATCATCGCGATCAAGTGAGCTGCCTCGCGATCGCACAGAGGAATGGCTATAGCATCGCATTCGCAGGAGCTACCACGCAATTGCGTAGAATCTTGAGCCATTGAATTGTGATCACGTGAGAGGCTACGCCATCGCGTAGAAGGACCCCACCTGCACCAGTTTCAAGTTTTGACAGCAGTTTTAGAAGAATGAATAAGCTCTGAATCACCACCCGAAATGCATTCGGAATCCAATTTCAACACACCAAATATGTAAACTGCATGTAAATGATATTCTGGATATAATGAAATCCTCGAAACAACCATCCGAGGTTGTTTACGCAAAATAACCCCTCAAACCAAAGATAACAAAAGTGCACTACTCAACCAAGGTACTTAAAAATACACCAAACACACCAACAGAAACACCAACACTCTTCTTAGCCCAAATTCACCATTTCAGAGCTTCTGGAAGTATCAGAATTCTGATCAGACACTCCGAATACCAATTTACCACCCAAACTTCACTTTAGTCCATAATCTTAACTAAAATGCACAAAAGGACATAAATTGCAAACAACAACTTCAAAACACAAACTTAAGGTCAATCTTGACTTTGTTTGGTATTCTGGAGTTTAAGGAACTTTTGGAATTTAATTTCGAGATCATCTTGAAGAAAAGTTGACTTTGGTCAATGAGTACTTAATTTTAGGCTCTAAAATAGGCAATTTGAGATATTTCTCAACCGCGTCGCAGGGATCCAAACTACCAGTCCCAACAAGTCATAAATAACTTGGGGCAACTACTGAAATACTCTAGAATACAAAACATTGCGTATTTATCATAATTGACCATGGAGGTCATTACATGAACAAACAAACTCCAACTATAGATATTTTTGCTACTCTGATTGGTATAAAGTTGAACAATACCAACTATTCCTTATGGTATCAAGTTCTCGAGCCGTACATATCTAACAAAGACAAGTTGGGATTTATTAACGGTGACCTTCCTCATCCCCCTCTATTAAATCCAACCTTTCGAAAATGGCAAATAGACAATGCCATTAATAAAGATTGGTTAATCAACTTCATGGATATGTCACTGATTAGCAATTTTATTCATTTTTCAACAAAAATGATGGTGTGGGATTTTATTGCTACTACTTACTTTGACGGAAATGACATCTCAAAAGTATATGACCTCTAACGACGTGTGATGCACCTTTGACAAGCTGGCGGTTCTTTTGAAAAGTACTATAATGACCTACAAGGTTTGTGGCGTGAAATTGACTTTTGTCGTTCCATTCCAATGGAATGTGCCGCTGACATTCAACACTATAACATTTTGTCTTAAAAAGACAGAGTTTATGTCTTTCTAGATGGTCTTGATGATCGTCTTGATTAAATCTAAGCGGATGTGTTACAAACACGTCCATTTCCTACTGTTGAACAACCATCATTGAGAAATTATTCGACAAGCTATTATGATCACCAAAGACGGTAGTGACATTCCAGATGTTGTATTATTTTCCAAAGCAATTAAATCGGGACAATCGTCTTCATCTTCTTTAGGCTCCCTTTCCTTGGCTAATGTAAAATCCATCAACACTAAGTCACGAACCACATCTGATGGAATTAAATACTCTCATTACGGCAATTCGAAACTTACTCGTGAAAGTTGCTTCAAACTACATGGTTATCCTGAATGGTGGAATGAACACCAATCTCGAAATGTATTTTTTATTTCCTGATTTGTTTTTTAATATGTAAAATTCTTGTTTAAAATGTGACACTTGCATTTTGGCTTAGAGTCATAGAAATAATTATGTTTTGAGTATGAATAAAAGCAATGTTCCATTTGGTTTAATACAATCAGATGTATGGGGTCTTTCCTTTGTGTCTACAGTGTCTGTTATGCATTGGTTTGTGATATTTGTTGATGACTGTACCCGCATGACTTGGCTCTACTTACTCACACATAAAAATGAAGTGTTTAAAGTGTTCCAATCTTTTCATGCAATGGTTCAAACCCAATTCTCGGCTAAAGTTCAAATTCTCAGATTTGATAATGGTGGAAAATATGTCAATCAATATTTTAAGGATTATTTTTCGTTATCATGGAATTATATATGAAACATCATGTCCAAAGACTCCTCAGCCAAATAGAATTGATGAAAGAAAAAACCGGCAAATTCTTGAAACTGCCTGTGCATTATTACTTGGAGCCCATGTTCCTAACCAACATTGGGATGATGTTGTTGCTACAGTTGTACATCTATTAAATCAAATACCATCAAGAGTCTTAAACTTTAAAACACCAATGCAGACTCTCTCAACTTATGCCTCTTTGACCATTGTATTATAGATTCCTCCTTGCATATTTGGGTGTGTTCCCTTTGTACATCTTCACAAAAATCAACGAACTAAACTTGATCCTTGTGTTATTTGTTGCCTTTTCTTGGGTTTGCCATGCATAAAAAAGGATATCGGTGCTATCATCCAACTACCAAACACACTTATGTGACTATGGATGTAACTTTTCTCAAGACAGATAATTTTTACTTGCCCAAAGTATCCAATTCTTCTTTTCGGGGGAGATTCATGGTGAAGAGCATAATTGGTCGGAAACTACTCAACCTATTTTTACTGACACAGAGTTAATAGAGGAACTAAGTACAAGCGTAGAGGCCTCATTTGAAAGTGAAAAAGAAATTACACAAGAAGTTGAAATTGATCCCTCTTCATCTCGAGTACTCGATGACCGATTTCCATCTCTTGAGAATATCTCTGAGGTATACGCTGCTACTACACCTTTAAATTCTAACCATATAGATACCTCAATCGGCTACACTTTACCTTTCAGGCATATCGTGGCAAGCCAGCAAATCGATACTCTCCAAAATTTAAGAATCAGAAGTCAAAATATCCAATTTCCAATTGCGTGTCCACGTAAAGACTTTCTAAGAAACTTAAAAAATTTATAGAAGAAATATCTTCGTATACTATTCCTATCAAAATAGACTCAGGCAATAAAGGGAAAAATGGAAGCTTCGTTAAAAAAACGTGGAATCTTGTCCCTTTACCGAAAGGAAAGAAGACCATAGGGTGCAAATGGATTTTTTGATTAACTACAAAGAAGATGGATAGATTAAAAGATATAAAGAAAGACAGTTTGCGAAAGGCTACACACATATGTATCGCATAGACTACCAAGAAACTTTCTCACCAGTGGCAAAGTTAAATACAATAAGAGTCTTGTTATCTCTTGCAGCAAATCTAAACTTGCCATTACACTAGTTCGATGTAAAAATGCATTCCTCCATGGTGAACTTGAAGAGGAAGTATTCATGGAGGTTCCACCAGGCTATACCGCAACATCCAAGACTGAAGTTGTATGCAAACTACAACGAGCTCTATATGACCTAAAGCAGTCTCCTCGAGCATGGTTTGGGCGATTCTGCTTAGCAACGAAGAAATATGGCTTCCAACAAAGCAATTCAGATCATATTTTGTTTTTAAAGCATCAACCTGGCAAGGTGACAACTCTCATCATTTATGTTGACGACATGATTATTACACGAGATGATCCAAAAGAAATATCAATACTTCAAAAATAATTGGCAACTACATTTGAGATGAAGAATTTAGGTGGACTGAAATATTTGTTGGGAATTGAAATTGCTAGATCAAAACGAATATTTCTATCCTAACGAAAATACACACTAGATTTATTATTCGAAACCAGTCAAAAATCGTAAACTAGGAGAATTCCAAGACCAAGTCCCGACAGACAAAGAAAAATACCAAAGGTTGGTTAGTAAGCTCATTTATCTTTCAAATACCCGTCTAAATATTGCTTACATGGTCAACGAAGTAAGTCAGTTCATGCACAATCTGAGCGAGGATCACATGAATGCAGTTATTCAGATTCTTCGATATCTGAAATCCTCTCCCAGTAAGAGTCTTATGTTTTTAAAGAATAAAAATATCAAGGTTGACGGGTTTACGAATGCAGATTGGACAGGAAATCTATTAGATCAAAAGTCCACATCAAGTTACTTCACATTCGTTAGTGGAAAGCTAGTCACATGGAGAAGTAAGAAGCAATAGGTAGTTGCACTGTCAAGCGAAGAAGCTGAATTTCGTGGGATTGCTAAAGGTCTTTGTGTGCTCCTCTAGATTAGGAGATTAATGACTGAACTTAGCTTTTCCCTAAGCTCTGAGATGGATCTATATTGTGACAATAAAACTGCTATGGATCTATATTGTGACAATAAAACTGCTATAGACATCTCTCATAATCTTGTACAACATGATCGAACAAAACATGTGAAGATTAAACAGAATTTTGAAGCTAAGATAATTCAGTTTCCATTTGTCAAATCTGAAGATTAGTTAGCCGATATTCTTACAAAAGTTGTGTCCAGTAAAAACTTCTACAGCTCCCTTGACAAGTTGGGTATCAAAGACTTGTATGCACTAACATGAGGGGGAGTGTTGGCATGAGCTGTCAAAGATAGAAATTATAGGAGAAATTTTAGGTATTAAATAGAAAGATTGTAGAAGTAATTTTAGATATAAATCCCTTAATAAAAGGGTTGATATTCTGTATAGGCAAAGATAGAATAGGTCTTATTTATATATGTGTCCTCCGATTCATAAGAAATATATAGAAATAATTTCTCCAAAACTTGTCACCAACTTCGTCAGTATTTGATAAAAATTATTACAAGCAAATTGTTTCAGGCAAGGTGTTTTTGCATCAGAGCAGAGTTTGCTGAATGATTACAGGAGTGGATTGATTGTAAAGCATTTGCCAATGACCAAACTCTGTTCTTCCGGGAATTTGCTGCTTCATTGATCAAGCTTGGAAATGTTAGTGTCCTTGAAAGAGAAGTTAGACTCAACTGCAGAGCTCTGAACTGAGAAATCTGCTTTATATTTGCATAGTCTACAAATGAGCGTTTTGTGTTTTTTGCTGCTTAATAATTCTCTAATTGTGAGGCTCAATGAAATACTAATATGAAATATCAATGCACCTTGCATTGTGGCCTTTTAAGGTGAAGAGGTAGCAGAGGAAGCATGATCAAATTGTTGCAGTTGTTCATAAGCTATACTCTAAATTGTCTTCAGTGTCTTTCTTTCAAATATTCTGACATCAAAATTAAATATAATACAAGTTCGTAGAGTCTAAGATGGGTTAGGGTGGAAGTCTCCAGATATGAATGTGCTCCACCTACAATCTCAAATATCTCAATAGATTACAACAGAGACATTAATCGATTTTGACATCAAATTAAGTTTTCTTGCCCAATTCGTCCAAAAATTTATGGATTGAGTTCAAGATAATTTATAATTGAGTCAATCTCTACCCATTAATCTCTACTTCAACCCATTTAATAAGAAAAATAAAATTCTTAATAAAATTAAAAAAAACAAGTGATCATATAGCATATTATTATCAAAATCACCCACCACAACCCCCATCCACCCCCAATTTCTTCTTACTATTTCTAAAACCTTTTTCTCCGACCACACCCTACAAAATAAAATTTAAAATTTCTTGTTTCTTACCCCAATTCCATCTTACCCCTAACCTCCCCCAAAATTATTTTTAATTTTGTGTGGTTACAAAAAGTAAGTATTAATATTCTACAGATTAAGCGAGTCAAATGGAGGATGGGTAAGGGGGAGAGGGGAGGGGGATCATGACCCAACTCGGTTTTTAACCCATTTCAACCAAAACTAAATTTAGGTATGTCATGACCCAACCAAATTCCTAATTCAACCCATTAGTTTTTTTCATTTTCAACCCAATCCGCCCATTTGACACCCCTAATCGTGCTCTATGACTACACACAACATATCCAATATAATCCTACAAGAATGGAAAGAGTATAGTATACACCTTACCCTACTTTAGGAGGTAGAGATATTTCCGGTAGATTCTCGGCTCAAGCATTTCAAAGCACTTTGACTGAAGAATTAAATTTAAAATTGTGTTCTATGATTATAGTGCCAAATAAATAAGAAACAACCAACTCAATTCCCTCCAAACAATAAAAATAAAAAGGCAAAGAATATTAGACATCCCACCTTTGCCTGTAAATATTAATGGAAGTAATCTTATTATCAGTCCATACCCGTGAAAGATTCAGTATTTAAGCCAAGTGCTTTTTCCACTGTGATATCAAAGTATAACTAAAATTCTTTAGACGCTGATGTCAGAAGCAAAAAGATTTATGGAAGAATACATCAGTAGTTTGCCTTCAAAATGAAGTTACAAATATAAGTGGGTGAGCTAAAAGAAGTCAGAGAGAGATTTTGTGCTCATTAAACGAAAGGGAGGTTTAGAAAAAATAGATGATTCATTTGGGTTAGCCATTTTTGCTCAAGCAAATACGACATCAGATCGTAATACATATTTAACACCCTTAGTAACATTCCGAGCTTCATGCAACATACATTTATCCCAGTGAATATGAACAAGAGCCATTCCTTCAGTTGGAGGTACCTATACAATGTTGAGTACACATGGCACAAGAAAATCAGATATTTACTCAAGAAAAACATGTGACTATTCTCTAATCCCATGCCAGATTATACAGTTTACAGTAGGATATATAGCATAACAAATCATGATTGACTGCTTGGCCTTTGAGGAGGGAATTGAAGTATGAAGCTAAACATTCGAAATGAGTAATACATGTATACGTGTGAAGGGAGCAGGAACAATGAAGTAAGAGTGGGAGTGGCATTTCAGAAAAGGGAAGGAATATATAGTACCTCGGCAACCAAAGTGTTTCTTGGACCATAAAAGACAGTTTCCCCACCAACAAGCATCTCAGACAATGAATCATGGGACTCTTTATCAACTTTGATTTTAGATTTGGGACCACCACTTAAATATATTAACAAAGTGTAGTGTGTCCGCTTTCCTTCTCCAATTTCAAGACTTTCATCGATATGCCGACCAAATCTCTGACCAGCCTTGTACCTAGTGAGTGAGCAACAACCGTTTCTTGATGAGGACCAAACGTTGATGACAGGAAAATGACAATCACAATTGTGAAGAAAAGGGAAAGAAATGGCTGCTAAGGCCATGACCTTAGAGGGGAAAATTTTAAAAGGGAAGAGAGTAAAAAATACCCCTGAACTTTCATTTATTGGCTAATTTTACCCTTCGTCATACTGTCTGGCCATATTTACCCTCACTGTCACCAAACTTGTCATTTATACCTCTTAGATGGATAGAAAACCCCATATTAGCTAACAATATCCAACCCACCGCACTTAATCTAACCCGACCCATCTAACTACAAAAATACAAACAAATTTTGAAAGAATACATGTAGGAGGAATTATATTTGTAAATAATTCAGACAATAACACACCGTAAAGACTAAAAGCTATATCCGCCACCAATTTTCACTCTTAACGTCTCATGATCAAGTTCGTAATGACCTGTTTGGTCATTTACTTGCTTTTCTCCTTTTCTGTGTATAAAACTGTTTAGTAGTTGCCCCAAGTCACTTATGACTTGCTAGGGCCGGTAGTTCGGTGCCCTGACAGCTTGTGTGTGTTATCTCAATTTTCCTATTTTGAAGTTTCAGCTTTAAAATAAAGGAACTCGAGAGTGAATTTGTAGTAAACGGTCTCAGCATCGAATTTTTGACAATTTCATTAGCTCCGGAATGTCGACTTTGGTCTAGATGGACCTTACGTTCGTGTCCCGGAGTGTTTCTCCTGAGTTTGAGCTAATTTGTGAAAATTTAGTTCAGCCAAAGCTCATTTTAAAGCCTGGGTGGTCTTTTGGTGATCGGAGCGTCGTATCGAAATTCCGACAATTCCATCAACTCCGGAATGATGATTTTAGGATAGTGAGGGTGTTGGTCCGCTTCCCGAGGTTGTCGTTGCATTTTGAGGTATAAGGTCGAATTTGTAGTTTTTGGATACATGGAAAATTAAATGAATTTGTAGTACTATTCCTACACTAGTACCAGCATCAGTTCCTGCCTTCCTCGCATCTGAGGTGAGGAAAATGCAGGATCATTTTCTACAGATTGCCTCCGCTAGGTTCTCGGGTGCTCAAGAGAAGGACTCCCACGAGTTTATTACTGTATGTGAGGAGCGTCTGCGGACACTGGAACTGTTAGACTCGCATGGGTGGATTTTACCTCCTATCTACTAGAGGGCACCACCGGTCAGTAGTGGAGAGTATTCAGGGGTCGCAGGCGATAAGGGTCAGCCCCACTGGCTTGGGGACAGTTCATGGAGGCCTTCATGGCTCAGTATGTGCCTAGGAGCACATGTGAGGCATTTCAGGCTTAGATTGCAGGCTTTTTCCAGGGGGATATGACCATCACTGAGTATGAAACCCATTTCATTGATATGTCTAGGAATGCCGACGGCTTACTACCTACAGAAGAGGAGTGGATTAGCCATTTTGCATATGGGATGAGGTTGGACCTGTGAAGTCAAGTTGAGTGTTTATTAGTGTTGCATAGGTCATCCCTGGATGTTACGAACCATGACCGCAATATGGAGACTTTAGCTCGCCAGGCCTAAGGGGAAGCGAGGAGGCAATGCCATCAAGGCTGGTTTTTGGAGTCCAAATCTGGGGGTCATGATTTTTGTAGAGAGGCCTAAACTAGACAACAGTACCAGGCTTCACTTCAGACTTCCACAGAAGGCTGAGTAGCCAGCCCATCCATGGCCTAGGTTCAGGTTCGCGGGGGCTTGTTGAGAGGCCCCATGGCCAGGCTAGAGGTGGGGATAGTTGTTACGAGTCGGAGGGGCAGGTCACTTTTCTAGAGACTTCCCCAGGGTTCCTAGAGATTGTTGTGTAGAGGGATATTTTGAGTGTGGAGATCAGGGTTACTTTTCCAGATATTTCCCTCAGCGTAGGGCTACTCAGGCCACCAACTTATCCTACTCAACCACTTCAGGCAGTGTCACCGGTTAGGTACGGGTCTTCAGCCACTTAGGGAGCTAGGGGTGGAGGCCGTGGAGTAGGGGCGAGAGGTAGAGGTGTTGATCCAATAAGGGTGGGGGCCATCATCAGTTTTATGTTATTTCCAACAAGGTCAAGGCTAAGGCCTCAAATACAACCGTCACTAGAGTGTTACTTACTTGTAGACACTCATCCCTAACCTTATTTGATCCTGGATCCACTTTGTCTTATTTATCTTTTACTTTTATTCTCTATTGGGTATTGCTAGTGAGCGGTTACATGTACCCTTTAAGTGTATCTACCCCTGTAGGCATGGCCCTAGTGGTAGATCAGGTGTATAGGTCGTGTCTGGTGACTATTTAGGTCCATGACACTTGGGCTGATTTGTTTGAGCTTGATATGCTACATTTTGATGTATTTTGGGCATGGAATGGTTATCCCTCTATCCTGCAATACTGGATTGATATGCCAAGACTGTAACCTTTTCTGTGCCTGATGTACCATCAGTAGTGTAGTGCGGTCCCACTAGTCGTTTATCAATTTGGGTTATTTCTTACTGTTGGGCCCGTAGACTTGTTGCTCAAGGTTTCCATGCCTATTCGACCCATATTAGAGATCTCTGTGTTGAGTCTCCCTCCCCTGAGTTTATGCCAATAGTTGGTGAGTCTGTAGATGTCTTTCCTGCTGATTTATCTGGCCTCCCACCCGAGCATGTTATAGATTTTGCTATCAAGGTTGAACCTGGTGCCCGACCCATTTTTGTTGCTCCATACAGTATAGCCCCAGCTGGGCTTTGAGAGTTAAAGTGTTCAGTTGCAGGATTTTCTTCACAAAGGTTTCGTCCATCCTAGTGTGTCATTGTGGGGTTCCCCGGTATTATTTATGAAGAAAAAGGACAGTTCTCTATGGATGTGTATCGATTATAGGTAGTTGAACAAGGTAACCATTAAATATAAATATCCCATGCCTTGTATTAATGATTTATTTGATCATCTTCAGGGAGCCTCAGTGTTCTCTAAGATTAATTTAAGGTCCAACTACCATCGGTTGAGGATTCGGGCAGAGGATGTCGGGAAGACAGCTTTCCAAACGCGGTATGGGAATTATAAGTTCTTAGAGATGTCATTTGGGCTGACTAATTCCCCTATAGCCTTTATGGACTTGTTGACTCGTGTGTTTAGGCTAAAGGTGGCAACTGGGCCGGTTTACCCGGTAAAACTGGCCCAAAACGCTCGGACCGGACCGGCCCGGAATATATTAAAAAAATTTTTTTTTTTTTTTACGTTTTTGGCACTTTGCAGAAGTAGCCGTTTTTAGCCGTTGGCAACGGCCAAAAACGGCTAAAAA